>BSBK01001364.1:0-119607 GCA_027943335.1 Chamaecyparis obtusa | reverse complement strand
ACATATATATATATATATATATATACATATATATATATATATATATATATATATATACATATATATATATATATATATATATATATATACATATATATATATATATATATATATATATATATATATATATATATATGTATATATATATATATATAATCTGAACGATGCTATCAATTTCAACACTCCCTCTTAGCTAGGAAGATAATAATGTAAATGACAATAAGTTCATAAATTGTGAGGGTTAGTTCCTAGGTGGATTGCCTCTATCGGTGATTCTATCCATAGTTCTCAGGTGGATTGCCTCTATCGGTGATTCGATCCACAAGCTCCTGTGTGGATTACCTCTATCAATGATTCTATCCACAGACTCATGAGCTAAGGTGTGGATTTCCTCTATCGGCGATTCTATCCACAAGCTCCTGTGTGGATTGCCTCCATTGGCGATTCTATCCACAAACTCATGAGCTTCAGAGTGGATTGCCTCTATCTATTACAAAAGAAAAAAAAAGTTATTGCAAGATCATCACCTTCCAATAACTTTAACAAATACAAGTGATAATCATTTGGAAGTCGTCACTTCTTTATGATTAACATAGGGCCCATATAATTATAAAATAATATTAACATAATAATCAATAATCATTACAAGTTTACCTTATAAGTGTTCTTATCTTATCAGTGAACTCCCTCTTAATCATAAGGTATCTTGAATTCCATTTAGAGAAGGCATTTGCTCTAAACATACATTTGAATTATTTACTTCAGCAAGGGAAGCTTGCATTCTAAGTCTATCAGGACAGTTTCTTGCGCTGTGACCATATTTGTCACATCTAAAACATTGCATTGAAGAGTAGTCTCTTGGTTTCTTGAACGACTATTGACCTTATGTCTTCTTGCCCTTTTTCCTTTTTGAACCAGTGATGAGAGCTGAACATCTTCTTTAGTGGATTCCAAGACTCCTCTGGATTTCAGGTTGTACTCTTCTTGAATGCAGTCAGCTTTTAGTTGATCAAATTTGGGGGAGTTTGGTGCGAGCACTTACTCCCCTGTCTAAAGTTTTCCCATGAGATAGGGAGCCCATTTAGAGTTATCATAGATAAATCCTTATTATCATAAATGTGACCAATAGAAGAGAGTTGATTCCTTAATTCTGTTATCCTCATAAAATATGAAGTAATAGTCTCTCCATTACTCATTTTAATATTTGAGAGTTGATTTTTAAGAGTAAGAATTCTGCTGGTTTTGTTGATCTCAAACATGTTTTCCAGGGCTTTGAACATGTCATAAGCAGAGTCTAACTTTGTGATGATAGGTAGTAGATGATTTTTCACTCCATCTACTAATAATTCCATTGCTCTAATATTGTCCTTTTCCCAATTATTTTTCTCATCATTTTCATGAGGATTCTCTATTATTGTCTTCAAGTCATTTTTCCTTAATACCAACATCATTCGAAGTTTCCATGATTCAAAATCAGAGGCACCTTCAAGTCTTTCCTCTAGTCTCATTCCATTTTCCATTAAGAGATTTCCAAGAATTTGATCTTGATCTTCCTTCAATCTAATTGGAACTTCCTTCAAGCGATTAGGCTTCAACGAAGGAACCTTGCTCTGATACCATGTTAAGTTTGGATCAAGAATGTATGGATAAATTTGGATCAGATATATTAATAGATATATCTAATTATATTGTAATAATATTCTACAGATTGGAGAAGAGAGAGACTTGTATTCTTTTCTATATTTGGTATCTAAGAGTCACCAAATGAATCATGTAATATACTACAGTGAGCAGTCATTACTTGATGAGATGTGAATCATTAATGAGTCACAACTCATCAAGTCATGACTGTTCAAGAGCATTCCCACACTGTTTCATTTCCTATCGTTTAACATTCCATAATATTGCAGTATTATACTATAGTCAATACATGTTATCTTAAACAAAACACGACACCGCATATAGCATGGTCGATGCATATCGAAAGACACGATGACATATAATATGATACGTATAGTCCTTAATAAAACACAACAATGTATATAGTATAGTCGATACTAATCGACTTTAATATTACAGTCAATGACTTTCTTTAAATGCTTAGCTTATATTACTGATAGTTATCAGTCTATCTAGTGAAGGCTTTAATTCAAACCGATACTATATCGGTTATATAATATTCATCATTAATCATGTTTAATAAACCGATTTGGTACTATTACTTCAAATATATAAACATATATATATATATATATATATATATATATATATATATATATATATATATATATATAATCTAAACGATGCTATCAATTTCAACATGAATGAGCTTAACATAGATATGATAATCTACAATTGAAGTTGTGTTGTAATCATATCAACTGTTGTTACATTTTAACCATTGTAAATAGATAAATCTCTTAACATAGTGGACTAGAAAGTCTTGTAATGTCATTCATAGAGTGCACATTTGTTATCCTCCCAACCCCATAGTGAATGCTAGTTGGACAATAACGGTTGGTCTAAAATCCTCTAACTAGGTCACACCTCATAGTGTGTTTGTAACCTTTAACAGGGTTGGGTCTTCACTGACCTCACTTTAGAAGAGTGAACAATTTTTCGGTTGCCGGTCCCCGGTGGTTTTTCCCTTCACAGGGTTTCCACATTAAATCTCTTGTTTTATGTGTTGATTGTGATGATTGTTTGTTGTCATACTTTACATGTTTCATATTGGATTTGATCGGTAAGAAATATATGTTATTAACTAGTAATCAGTAAAAGCACATATAGAATATATTTTATGTTACCGATTTGCAAAAGTTTTAGTAATTTTTTTTTGGATATACATTTTGTGATTGGGACTATGGATAATTGATTCACCCCCCTCTTAGTTATTCTAACACTATCAAGCAAAGACTATCAAGACTAGCTAAGTTCTTGGTGCTTCTCTAGCTTTCACACACACTAACCCTTGATGCCATCGAAGGGATTTCCACCTCTAATATTAACATGAACTCTTGCAGAGGTTAGGAGGTGCTCAAATATGTTTTACTCTATCTATTTAGGGGTTTTTGAAGTCCTTCTTCACCCATATCCTTTACCGATTTCATAGATCCTTCAAAAAATAGACCTACAAGGAAGAGCCCCTATTAGGTCTCCTATTCTAGGAAAATAGGAATTTTCACCAAAGTCATACCAAAGGACCCTATAACTTTATTATGGATTCTTTCTTCAATATTCAACTTGTTGAGGATTTTTGAGGTTTTAGGGTTCTACCCTTCTGTACAGTGTCCTAACCAAAAATGAGTGTTTTGGGGAGGGTTTTAGGACTGTTATGACTGCATGGTTTGTGTGCAAGTGTTGGGAAATCAAATGGATTGGTTAGACCCTCTCCTCTTCACCAAATCTTGGTAAGATCCTTTCCTTCAACCTCTAATCCCCATTTTATAGTTTCATGTACACCCCTACAAATTATCACTATTGTAGCTTAGTCTTTCCTAGTCTTTTCTAGGGCCCATGCTTCTGTACATAATATGTACATGGAGTCTACTCACTATCTACAAGAGGCCGTACAAATTGAATGGTGGGATAGTGAGCTAGGTCTCTATTGCTCACAACCTCCTGGTTTGAACCATTTGTGTACAAGGAAATGTACCTTCATAGAATTAGTATTGAGAAATAAATGAAATAGAAACTAAATAAACCACAATATAGAAACTATTTAGCAAATGAAAGATATCAATTGATCATCCTATGGCTCTTTATCTAAGAGTGTTAATAGAAGCTCTTAGCAAGCTACCATTAATGACAGTCCTAGAATGAGAAATGATAAAGATTAAGCTAAAGATAACAATTATATTCAAATTAAATGCTAATTAAGCTCTTAAAATTCCTTTCTAGCTATAAAATGAAAGAGGTTCTATGCAATTCTCAGATTTTTGGTTATGAATTATGAAGATTTTGGTCTTCCTTTTATAGATTTATGCAAGGGTAGGGGGTGTAGTTGTGTTGATCATGATTAAGCTTGAGTTGAGTCTTTGGTTCCACCCTTTGAAGACAATGAAAAGTTTGTGTCCTCAAAGCTTGGGAAAAGTAGACAAGATCAATGGACAAGATTCTCTTTCACTTTGAGTGATTGAGATTGAATTTGGCTTGATCCATGTGAATGCATTTTCTTAAATCCTATTGGTTGATTGAATTTCCTCCCTTTTTGGGTTGTTGAGAGAAATTAGGATTTATTAAATGATTTTAATTGATTTATTTAGCCATGTACCCCTTGAATGGGTTGAATTTGATTTAATTCAAAACTATACAATTAATAGAATTAATTGGACTTTGATTTTATTTAACTTGATTAAAATGCTCTTGATTTTGATTTATCTTGAATTAAGACTTGATTTTAATTTTGATTTGCTAAATTTTCTTTGTGATTCAATTTCCTTGATCTTGTCCTTGATTTACCTTGATTTACTTCGATTTGCTTTGATTTGTTACTTAATTGTCTTTGTCCATTTTTTAGTGATTACACCAGTGATTTGGAAAATCACAAAGAATTTATGCAAAACAAAGAAATAAATAAAAATTACTAAACTAAAGACACTAAATGCAAGAGAAAACACTAATCTAAGATCTCCACTAATTACAAAAACTCATGCATTGTTCAACTCTCCAAAATCAAAAGTCCATACATCTGACATTCTAACCTCAGAATTAGGTCCAAACTTGAATTAAATAGGATGAGGTTTGTCTTATATTTCCATTAAGGAACTCCTAGGTCATTGGAGCGTGTTTGGATACATTTGTCTGAGCAACTTTAAAAAGTTGCAAAAGTTTCTAAGCAAGTTTTTGCAACATTTTAGCAAATTTTCCATTTTTCACTACAAATGACTTCACCATTGTCCTAGCTTAACCTAGACTCCATTCTAGGTCCTAACATGAATTTTGACACAACCTAGACCTAATGACATCATGATGACATCATCCAAATTCAAATAACCAAGCAAGAGACTTATAACACTCAAGCCTCTGAAGATGCTAAAATCTAAGACTTAGGACCTATCTAGACCTTTAATCTCTATTGGATTCACACACTGTGGTCAAAATGACCTTATGAATCACACACACCTGCCATTGAGGGCCTACAAAAGAAAAGAAAAATAGATTGAATCAATCAAAACTTGGGTGCTCCTGCACCAGAACACAAATATATTCTTTCCCTATGATTCAAAATGAGGAAAATGTGCAAAGAGGGGATGGACAAAATAAGGAGGAAAGGGAACTCCAATTGATGAGGATATCGAATAGGAAATCATCAAATGATTCTCCAAAGGAAACTAGATAACCAACCCCCATTGCCATTGTGAGATAAGAAAAGGTATATATTAAAGATGAGGATGATCATACTAAGGAACATATTGAACTTTTAGCTTTGAGTTCAATAGGAAGATAATAATTAAATGCTTTTAAGTTTGGTGGAGTTTTAACAAAAAAAAATCTTGTCAAACTATGATTGCAATCCCTTGTATCATGGTGAAAAGGGAAGAAATGACATGGATAGGTAAAATAACTTCTTCTTTTCATTAACAACACATTACAGAAGGAAGATGCCACAATAGGTCCAAGAGGAGATTGAAATACTATGTGGGATATTGATCCTTTACTCAAATATATTATTGATGAAATGAGAATAGGAAAATATAGAAATGTAAATGGTTAATTAGGAAATTTACTAGAAAATTGGTAAAATAGATTGTAACATACAGACAATGAGTGGAAATTTACAAAAATAGAAACTAGGAGATAGATCTGACCTATGCCTAAAATTTAAGCTCAAAATGGTAGGGACATGACAACCGTGGAAATATTTTCCTGGTGTTTTGAATTGAATTTTTCATAGATCATTCAACTATTCCTGATCTGCACAAATCTTGTTTAATGACTTTGTAACTTGTTCATGCACATAGAAAAATAGTAAAAAAAGGTTGGTTAAAGGGGTTTACCTTGGTCAAACCCCTATTTAGGAATCATTCTTAGCAATGAAATGAAATTTCATAAAAGGAAACTAAATAGAAAGACAAATAATAGATTCAACTTGCATAAAACCTTTGAACGGATGTAGAAATCACTCATATCCATGAAGATGCTTGAATGTGCTTGAGATCCAAATAATTTACCTTGGAATGTGATGTAGAATCAATGATTCCCTCACAAATGCATATATTTATGAATGCCACTTCTAGATCTTGAATGTAGATATCCTTGAAATCACTTGCAAAGAATGTGAATGAAAGGATGGATCTTCTTGATTGATTGAGAATTTATCTACTTAACCATCATGGGAGAGAAAATTGCATCAATTGGAGAAGATTTCCTTTGACTTGAATGATCTTGAAGAATTGGATACTTGGAGATCTTGATCTTGGATGCTTTCCTCCAAATCTTGAATTTGATTTCTCTTTATTGCTTTCAAATATTGATAGCTTGCTTACAAATGCTTGAGTATTGTTTGATATGTAAATTGGTGAGGGATAGAGGGTTTTTATACTTCATCATTTTAGGACTCAAATTTGGTATAGGTTGTCCAGAAAAGAAAATATCCTAAGAAAACCCTGGTATCGGGCCCCAAATAAAATTTGGGCCCCAAAACCTAGGGACACATTGCCATTGGCGACAAGTCCCATGATAAATGGGCTTAAATTTGAATTGGAGCTTAGGGAGAGTGAAAATGAGCAAGAAAAGAGGAATCAACTTGCTAGGATCAAACAATTCAGACATTCAGACCTTGACATCACCAAAATGGGTCTAAAAGGTCCTAATAAAGCATCCAATCATGGGTGCTAACATTTTAGGATAGTACATTTAGTCCCCACTTTAGTAGGAGTATGAGACAAGATCATGCTCATGGTAGGGTAGATCCATGCATAAGAACAATATTATCAAGGTAGCAGAACTAGAAGCACAATGGAAGAATGTCAAATAAGAGTTACAAAGAGGAGTCTTTTTGGTCCAACATCACAAAGACCAAAAAGAGTAGGTAGCTACCATTTTTCATCATCCCCAATTAGACAACACAAAGGAAAATTTACAAATAGTGGCACATGCACAACATAACATGTAAGAACCTATAGAATAAATGAGATACAAATAGAGGAATTTTACAACATATCAATTCCTTTATCACCTTGTGCCAATAGAGAAACAAGGGCCATCTAAAGAAATCTAAACAAAAAATCTATCAAGTAGCACATCACAGGGGATATAGTCAAGCATATCACTTGCTCCTCCATCTCAGTCTATGATGTTTAGGGAAGGTGACCAACATGCAAGAGGAGAAACATAAAGCATGGTAGATGGAACAATAACCAGTTCCAAAGAAGGACCATGCTGTAAAGATAGGTCACTTTTTTCCTCACTAGGACCAAGAGATAATTATTGTGAAAATTTAGCTAACAAGTCATGATTAACATTAATAAGTTCATGGATATCATTAGAATCACTAGCATGAATATCATTTTTAGTTGCATTAGGAACATCAAAATCATCATCATCAAGAGTATCTTATTTATCCAAATTAATTGTAATAGAATCCAAGATACGAATAACATTATCATGTTTGTTCAGTTTCATCTCTTTCAAATTAACTTCATCCTTTGGATCAAGCATGGGTTCGTCAAAGGAAATCAAAGCATTAGTAGGTGTTTTGGGTGAAGACATGTTTTGGGAAGCACGTTGAAGGTCTCTAGCATGATGTTTATGGTGGAAATCATGAGCACAATAGTTACATTTGGTTTTGCTAGAAGTTGTGTTTGGTTTAGGATCAATCAACATCAAGCCCTTTTCTTTCTTAGGGGGAATAATAGAGGGAACCTCACTACATTGAGATATAGTATCAACATAACATTTATAAGTTATAAGAGGTGAAATATAAGCATATTTAGGAGGTGTGGGTGGTGTAGGAAGAATTATTGGTCTAGGGAAATGATACGGAACATCCTTATGATTGCTAAGCTTAAAAATATTTTAGACTTTGTATTTCTGATATGATTGGAAGAGATTATCTCTACAAGGTTGAGTTTTTTGAGGCATAGAAGGAAAAAAGAAATCAAGATCAATAGACTCTCAAGGCACAAAAGGTTGATAAATACTATGATTAACAGTCACAATTTGTCCATTGTGGGGAAATTTCAAACACTTGTGACTAGGAGATGCTACTGATTTCATGGAGGCAAGCCAAGGAAGACCAAGTTGAGTTGGAACTAATTAGAATTTTGGATGACAACAAAGGTGACATCTAAAGTTTTACCACCAAATTCTATGAGAAATGCAATAGAACCATGGGTAGGATACATGAAACCATTGAAATTTTGGATCATAACATCATATTTATGATAGAAATCATGTTGCAATAATCTATTGTAAAGATGTCCTTTAGTTATCACACTCACCATACTAGTAGGGTCATCAAGAACACCACAAGAATAAATATCATTAACCTTTGCAACAATGTAAAGTGAAATATCAAGTGCCTTAATTGTCTTGATAGGATCAAAGGTAATACAAATCTTAGGTTCTAGTTTGGGTTTAGGTTTAGGTGGAGATTGATCAATGAGGCTGAAAAATTATCAGCTTCATCACACTTATCATCATAGTCAACAATATGAGTGGAAGAACAAGGAAAAGACTAGGTAGACTCAATGGTATTGGTTGAATGAGATGGATAAGTGTTTGTATAGATTTGCAAGTTTTGGTTATGAGGTGCTATGAATTTATTTACTTGATCATTAACACCCTTAATAGATATAGCATTAGAATCAATGAGATCTTGAATAATAGATTTCAAACATAAACACTTTTCAGTATCATGATTAGGTTGATGATGGTATTGGAAAAAATATTTGTGATCAAAGAACATAGGAAATTTTTTGGATGTGTTAGTTGTTTTAATAGGAGGAAGAGTTAAAAATTTATCATTAATCAACTTCAACATCACATTATGCAAAAAATTATAAAGATGTGTAAAATTATGAGAAGGTTTAAAAATAAATGACAAAGGAGGCACACCTTTGAGTGCTACTATAACTTTCTCATCAACATTGTTAGATGAATTATTGATATTAATGAAGTTCTTTGGTTTATAAAACTTGTTAAAGTTGTGGGATGTGACATCACTCTTATCAACCAGAGCCAATGCAGTGGTGCTCTCAAACTGACTCACTTGAAGTTGATAATTATGAAGTACTACACATAATTGAATAAAAAAAGAAAATTTAGAAAGTAGAATCTTATCTCTAATGTATTTTTGTAAATTAGAAATAAAAATACGTTGCACATCAATATCAAGCATATGATAAGAAATTTGAGCATGAAAATGCTTAAATCTACCAATGAAATCAATCACTTTTTCTTTAGTTCCTTGTTTACAATGCATTAAATCAATCGAAGAAATATTAGGACCAATATTGTTTTGAAATTTTTGAATGCAAGCATTACAAATATTTTTAAAAGAGTCAATAGAATTAGGAGGAAAAGAGAAATACCATTGCAAGGCTTTATCTCAAAGCACTCTAGTAAAACAATTAGCTATGAACCTATGATCATGAGAAAAATCACAACACAATGTTTGAAATATTTTGACATGGGTCAAATGATCACCTTTACCATTATAAGTCTCAAGATGAGGAATCTCTATCTATTGTGAAATAAAAAAACATATGATATCCAAGGAAAAAGGACTAGAAATATCACAAGTAGGAATGTTGAACTTGGATTGGGTCATGAAAGCAATTGGTTTTTGAAAGGAAGACACAATTTGAGCCATGCTACTAATAGTGGAGTTGATATAAAAAGTAGTAGGAGATATGTTTGAAATATTTGGAGCATTATGTGAAATAGAGGGAATGGTAGAATATGAAAAAGGAACACTTTTGTAAGTGGGCATTGATGAAGGCAAAGAAACACATGGACCACTTGAAGGAATAGTGGAAACAATAGGATTAGGAATGCTAATATGTGTAGGACTGATATTTTGAATGGAATTTTTTATGATAGGTGGACCATAAGTAGACACACCAGGAATGCAGATAGAAATATGCATGGAGGTATCAACATTAGTAGTAGGTTGAATGAAACCTAGATATTGAGCACAGTATCTAATATGATTGACATTTATATCAATTAGATGAGAGAACCTACACAATATATTAACACCATGTTCATAATTCTGAATTATTTTCCTCAAACCTTCTACAATGGACTTAGGATTAGAATTCTATTGTCATAACCATTTCTCAAAATTTTCAAATTCATGGATTTTTTTTTAAACTTACATAGGAATGAATCTTAAGGCCTCATATTGATCATGAGAAGAGTGGAAGATTTTTTTCAATAATAGGATTAATTTCATTAGTATCCATGTTGGTCTCATCAAGATTCCTAGGAAAAATAGAAGGCTTGGGATCAAAGGAACCCATAATTCTATAGCTTCTCCTAACAAGAATGCTATAAGTAGTACTCAAAGAAATGACACTCATGCACAAGATAATGAAAGAAGATAGATATAAATGCAAATTTAAGATTTAAAAGAGATATGAAATTAAAATTTAATCAAAATAGTAATTTGTTTACTGAAAAACACATTTAATGTAAAGCATACATATAATAGTGATCTAAATTCATTCAATGTAAAAAATATGTGATTAATGTAATGCATACAATGTAGATTTAAACACCAAATCAAAATTGGAATGTTATGAGTCGGGTTCACCAAAAATATATTGTGGTGAAAAGGGAAGCAATGACATGGATTTGTAAAATCATTTCTCCTTTTCATTAACACCACATTTCAGAAGGAAGATGCCCCATTAGGTCCAAGAGGAGACTCAAAAACTAAGTGGGATAGTGATCCTTCACTCAAACATGTGATTGATTAAATGAGAATAAGGAAATATATAAATGTAAATGGTCAATTAGGAAAGTTACTGAAAAATTGGTAAAAATAGACTATAACAGACAAATAGTGAGTAGAAATTTATAGAAATAGAAACCAGGAGACAAATATGACCTATGTCTAAAATATGAGCTCAAAATGGTAGGGACAAGATGACAATGGTGATGTTTTCTTGGGACATGACAATAATGACGATGTGTTACTGGTGTTTTCAATTGAATTTTACATAGATCATCTAACTGTTCCTGATCAACACATATCTTATCCAATGAATCTATAACCTTTCTTGCACACAGAAAAATAAGGAAATTTTTTGGCTAAAGGGTTTGGGTTATTCAAACCCCTATTTAGGAATAAATCTTAGAAATGAAATGAAATTTCATAAAAGGAAAGTAAATAGAAAGGAAAATAATAGATTCACCTTGCATAAACCCTTATGAAAAGATGTAGAAATTGATTATATCCATGAAGATGCTTGAATGTTCTTGATATCCAAAGTGTTGACCTTGGAATGTGATGTAGAATCAAGGATGCCCTCACAAATGCATAAATCTATGAATGTCACTCCTAGATCTCAAATGTAGATATGTTGGAAAACCCTTGCAAATAAAAGGAAGAAGGAAGATGAAAGGATGGATCTTCTTGCTTGATTGAGAATTCCTCTAATTAGCCACCATGGGAGAGAAACTTGCATTAATTGGAGAAGATTGCTTGCTTGAATGATCTTGAAGAATTGGATACTTAGAGATCTTGATTTTGGATGCTTTCCTTCAAATATTGAATCCAATTGCTATTGCTTGCAAATGCATGAGTATGGTTGTGATATATAAAATGAGGAGAGATAGGGGGTTTTTATACTTACTCCATCATTTCAAGATTAAAATTTGATCTAGGATGACTACAAAAGAAAATCTCTCTAGAAAATCTTGACATCGGGCCTCGGGTAAAATTGGGTCCCAAAAGCTAGGAACACATTGCCATTGGTGACATGTCCTAATGACATGTCACCATTTCCAACATTTCCCTTGATAAATGGGCTCAAATTTGAACTAAATCTTGTGGAGAGTGAAAAGGAGTGGGAAAATAGGAATTAGCTTGCTAAGATCAAGCATAAGGGACATTCAGACATTGAAACCACCAAAATAGGTCTAATAGGTCCCAATAAAGCATCCAATCATGGGTACTAACTTTTTTAGGATGGTACACCCTTGAGGCTAAAAAGTCATACCTCTCCCTAGATGCTTCAACTACCAGCCTATTGATTAGATAGGAAGAAGAATGAAAAATCCATAAAAAGAAAACACAAACTAAAAAGGTGGATGTGGGATCTAAGAATAAGGTAGCCAACAAGGGTTTCAAGGCACAAAGAGATGGCTAAGGAAATTTCCAATGGAAGGAAAATAACCCTGGATGCTAATTCTAAAAATAATAAATGAAGTTCCTTTCATGGAAAATGAGAGGGCTAAATAGTCCTGAAAAGTAATATGCTCTAAGAAATTGTATTATGGAGTTAAAAATATATATTATTTTACTTCAAGAAGTGAAAATATCTACTCATACTTTTACTAGTATTGCTGATAGAATATGGTTGGGCTCCTCTTTCTTTATCATTGAATTTAATAAATACTTATGAGGAGTGGTTACTATGTGGAACCTAAATAAAATCAAAGGAGATAACTTTTCCTTTTCTCATAATTTTCTAGCTATGACCTTCACTTTAGGTAGTTGTATTTGGAATTTGTTTAATGTTTATGCTCCTAATACTTGATTTGGGTGTAAGGATGTTTGGGATGAGATCTCTTCTTTTATTCTTCATGACATGGATTCACTTTGGATGGTGGTTGGAAATTTCAACTCACCACTATTACCTTTTGATAAAATGGGAGGTTTAACGGATTAATCTGACAACATGACATATTTGTTAGATTTTATGATTAGGATTGGGATTTTTTACATTGATCTTATGGGTAATCCATTTACTTAGTCCAACAATAGGAAAGGGAATAAGCCCATTCAAGTCAAGTTAGATAAAATTTTTTTTGTCTCATCCAAGTGAGACATTGGTTGAAATATACCTCTTAAAGCTCTCCTGATGACTATTTTTGATCATAACCCTATTATTATACATTGGATTGATAGACCCCCAAGTGCACCTCTCCATTTAGGTATGATATAATATGGGCTTCCCACCTAGAATTCTAAGCTTGGGTTTAGACCCGAAGGAATACTCCTATTCAAGGGTTGGTTATGTATAGGGTCTCACAAAAGCTAGAGATTAAATTAGAAAACAGGTGAAGTATTGGAATAGATCTACTTTTGGGGACATTTTCAACCATAAATTTTTTTATAAGTTCTAATCTTAAAAATATATAGAATTTAATGGCTTTAGAAGACTACTCTCATTCTTTGCATGCAAAATAAGAAACTTGGAGGAAAAAAAAGGAAGATAATTTGGGGATGGTAGAAATTTACTGGTGGAAAAGATCCACAGTGCAATGGTTGAAAGAAGGTGATATGTATTCTACCTTTTTCCACAGGTTTGCAAGAATATACAAGAAGAGGAACACTATCCAAAGCTTATTCGATGATTTAAATAAGGAAATCACTAAAGAATCTCAATTGGGAGATGAATGTTAACTATTTTAAGTAGGCCTATAGTGAAGTGGAAGGAATAAGATCTTGTACACTGGAGGAAGTTATTGAATTGTCTCCCTAATTCCATTAGGTTGGAGGATAACGGCTATATTCTAGATCCTATTACTAAGGAGAAAGTGAAGGATGTATTTTCTATGGGGGCTTATAAATCCTCAGGCTTGGATGGATTCCCTCCTGCTTTTTTCTAGGAATTTTGGGATATTGTAAGTTATGATGTTATTATGGAAACCAAATATTTCTTTAGGAAAAATAATCTACTAAAAAATCTTAACAACACTTTAATTTCTTTAGTCCCCAAAATTCAAGAGCCAAAAACTTCAGACCAATTAGTCTATGCAACACCATTCACAATATTTTTTTCCAAGGTTTTAGTGAATAAAATCAAACCTTTTTTGGATAAATTTATCAACTATAGAAAAAAATGTTTGTACTCAGTAGAAAAATATTCGACACAATAGTTTCTACTCATGAAAACAAACACTCTATGGAGAAGTGTTGAATGCTAGGAATGACACTAAAACTTGATATTTCAAAAGCATATGATAGAGTCAGATGGAAAGTCCTATTTAAAGTTCTTTAAAGACTAGGATTTAATGAAATATTATTATAAATGGTGTTCCTAGGGGCTTCTTTGGAGCTGATAAGGTCACTAGACAAGGAGATCTATTATCATCATTTCTTATTTATTATGCTTCTTGAAGCTATAGGCATAAACTTCCTCAACTTGGTTAGGTCTCAGAGAATTCAAGGGGTTAAGGTTGCTTCTACTCTTTCACTTTTTATCTTGTAGTAGTTTGTAGATGAAATGATCCTTTTTGGAAAATCTTATGTGATTGTGGCTAGGGAGTGGAAGGACTTTCTCACTGATTATGATAAAGCCTTAGGCCAACACATTAATTACGAGAAGAGTAATATATATGTTTTTAACATGAAAGATGAATTACTAAACAAAATAAAAAACATGTTGGGCTATTAGAGTGTTGTTCTATCTAGTACATACCTTGGAATTCCTGTCACTATCAAGGAGGTTACCTATACATTTTAGAATTTGATGAAGGGTGCTCCCCTTAATACCACAAACACATAACAGACATAGAGAAACAACAACAATAATATGCAAGAACAGAAAATTGGCTTCTTATTATCTCCACAAATGTGGAATTACAAATTTTCAGAATTACAACATGCAAAGCCACATGGGCATTTCGTTACAATATTCTGTAGGACAAAGCCTCGAATCAATACCCAGATCTACTACCCAGAACTATTCTGAACTACTTAAAACAATAATACAGCCTTCCTTATATAGGCAATTCCCCACCGCCTGGGAAGGTTCCAGAATTTTAGCCAATAAGGCCGACCAAACTTAGAATTATTTTATTTTACATTTCATTACATCATAGTCGGCTCAAGATAACCTTTGAAACCCGAACATAAATTTTGAAGAAAATTATTTCCCGCCATTTCAGGTGGCCCAACTTTCGAAGACCATAAGTCATCACCAGTTGACCCGATCAGCTATTATAACCCCATTTCAGAAATGCCACGAAGCGCTCTACAGGCTTGACTCACGCAAGCGTCCGTCACCCAAATTTTCGACCTCATCCGGGGCCTCTAAAGCCTTCAAAACTGAGTTCAAAGTTTCTGTACCCTGCTGCCAATACCGAAAATCTTCAATATCTTCCAATATACACTTGATCTGGCAATGAAACTTTACTGGCAGACTTATATGACCAAAATGAACCTCCAAGAAAGAAATCAGATCATTCTGAGCACATACAAAAATTACCAAAAATAGTAACTTTTCATAAATAGCAGCTCTGCACAAAATAGCCCTTATTGAATACAAAAATAGAAATATTTTTGGGTGATGCAAGATTGCTCTTACACCCAGGATGCTCCTGCATCAGAATTCCATATTAGAAAGAATGAAAATAAGTTGGTGAGGTGGAAAGGTAAGCTACTTAGAAGTGAAAAGAAGCTTCAACTAGTTGCAACCTCCCTTTAAGGTATTTGAATTTGTTGATGTTTATAGCTTTGATCAGATAAAATGATCTTAATATTATGAGAAAATAATATTATATTAATATAATAATAATAATAATAATGGACATTACTACTATATATATATATATTAATATACATATTTAACATTATCTCTTTATAATATTGAATTAAATAAACATCATTGGACTGAGAATATGTTATTCAGATAAAACAATATGAGATCATATTATCCTACATTATATATGTATATTGATATATATATAATAATAATGATATTATTATATATATCTGTTAGTCCCAGTTTGAGTCTAGTCCTTTAATTCTTTGATTATATAAAAAACCTTGTCCTTTTATCATTATTTCCTTCACTTAGTATGCGTCAAGTCTGGTCATCATTTTGAAGTCATGTTTTTGTTTTAAGTCACACGGAATTTTGCAAGCTTTGTTTTTCTTAAACACTCATGAACACCTTTGAACAGCCTTGAACGATGTTCACACTTGTTCAAGGATGTTCATATAAATTTCATCTTTTGTGAAGACATGACAGGCTGAAAAGTAAGTAAGGACATATACTTGATGTTGACACTTGAGAAGATGGAAGTACACCAGTCTTTTTCTCGCAATGTACTCTTGCATTCAAATCATCAACTCGGCCAGTTCAGAAGTTTGCAAACCTTGAACTGTCTTGAACACACTTGAACAATGTTGAACAATCATGAACTTTGTTCTTTCTTGTTTTGAGGAATCTGAGAAGATTATGAAAGAGAGGAGAATCTACTGACAGCTAAGCAGCAGGGCCCACAGGAGAGAAGACATTAAATGCTTGTTATGGTGAGAATTTGTTAAGTATGCCCTTGAAGTCTGGAATAATCATTACTCTTGATGACCTCAGGATTTGTTTAAATGGTAATTATGGATTACATGCACAAGATGTCAAATCAAATTCGCACCATTCTCTTCGTGAAATATTTGCAATAAATTCATATGTTCTCATGATACTATTTAAATTAACTTTTTTCATTCAAATGCCAAAGTATTCAATCATTGAGAAGCTGGTGCGTGGAGGTAAGAACTTGGGAGCTCTTGTGATCAAAACCTTCTGCAGAAACAAGGTGAGTTTGGCCATTACTCTTATGATATTTTCAAATTCAGTAGTCTGCGAGGTGAATAGAGGATTAATTTTCTGTTGTCATGAGGTCAACTTTTCATATGTTTGGAAATACCATAAGTTTAGTATGTGCTGGCCCCATAATATCAGATACTTACCTAGAAGAATATAATGTGGAGGACTTTCCTTCCCATCTTTTGAATTCTTTAGAGGGTACCCCAGCTCTGGAAATTCTACATAGTGGTTTGTGTTCTGCAGTGACTTTTCCTCCTGCTGTTGTTTGTTCAGAATTAATTCTTGAATGCATACAAAATTATGATGCATAGACTGAGTCAATAAAAAAGAAGGATGGTAGCATCCTTATGCTTGTTAATAGGGAGATGGTGACTCAAGCACTGCAAATCCCAGAAAATACCTTCTCTACTTTTTCTCCCATGCAATCTATTGTAAAGTTTAATGAAAATAGAGATGCAAATCATACCTCTATAGCTAAAAGTTGGTTGCTGAACCCACAAAGAGGGCGTCTGTGTTTACCCAAGAAATTTAATAGAACCCATGTCCACCCTTACATCAGTGATCTAATGGTAATGTTGCATAGAGTAATAGGGTCCCAAGTAGCGTATCTTTTCTCTGATTGGATGTATTTCTATGTACAAATCATCCTAGAAGGAACACAACTCTTAGATTGGGCTGAGTTAATTGCTAGTTCCCTGAGAGAACAACTCAACACATCTAAACTGACTAGTAGTGGTTTCTTCATGTCTTCCTATCTCATGTATTGCTTAGCCTATAGCAGACAATGGCATGGAATGCCACATGAACCCTGGGTTGTAGACATGTGTGTTTATGAAATTCACCCCATTCTATAGAAGGAAAAATTTGTTGAAAATTACAGAAGGGTACACGACACATTTATGGGTAAACTATGTTTTGAGCTAGCTAACATTTATGACAAGAGGATTAGTTTGAAATCCCAGGAGCTGGTAACTAAATATGGGAGCTATTACATTCAATTTACTAGATTTACTTACATCGGGGTTGGGGGTTTTGAAGATTCACCACTAAGGTTACCTAGGAATGCATTTGACTGTTTTATCCTAGCTAAGATTTGCAGATAGCTTACTACAATTTTGAAAATATTTCTTCCTGAAGAGGAGTGGGATTAAGCTTTCCCTATAACATTGGATAAATTTTCATGTAAGACCATGGTGGATGCTGTTAGTATTGGAAGTGACATCCATCATTTTGACTTCAAATACTATACTGAAAGAGTGGGGTTTGATAACAAAAATTATGCCAGTGGCAGTCTAGGACTTAGATCACACATGTTTCCTGTACCTCACTTGGAATATTTCTAGGAGGATTGCTGCGATGAATCTCGGGTAGAAGAAAGGGAACACAGTAGATTATGTGTATAAAAAATTCAATCAATGAGACTTCAGATTAATGTAGATGGGGTAACTGACGATAGATTTGATTTGATTGAACGTAGCTTCAAGAAATCAGTTGAAAAAAGTGATCCTATTATTGACTGGTCCCAAGAGGAAGAGGATAATATTGAGAAAAGAACTTTGTGTGTTATCTAACTAACAAACAAATGGTTACAAACAAGAAGAAAATAGAAAGAACCTAAATTAGAAAAAGAAGAAGTTAGATGTACTTCTTTGCATTCTCCCATTTCTGTTTCTAATCCATCCACCCAAATTGAAAATGTAGGGTCTATTGAGAAATCATAGGCCAGAAACACAAGAAAGAAAGCTATAACTGATCCTTAGCCAGTTGCTCCTCCACAGAGGATTACAAGGTCCAAGACCAGATCAAAGGCAAAGAAAGGCATGACTTAGGAGAATATCCCAACTATCAATCTGGATGAAGACATGATAGAAGATATGAGTTTCCATATATCTAAAAATGACTAGGTGGAAAAAGATATTTTTGATTTAGATGATGCCACGCTGGAAGTAATTGGTATGCCAAAAAAGACACCTGAGCAATCCACTAGTTCTGGGGTCACACTCCAATGGCTAGTCTCGTTGGTGGGTAAAAAATGTAGCCTGGTTCCTGTATCGATTCTTGTTAAAGACATAGTTAGCAATTATGTCTAGAAAAATCCCAAAACTAAGAAGGTAGAGAGCACAACCTGAATGTTCATAGATGCAAAAATCGGAAAATGGACCGCATAAGTGGTGACCTACAAGCCGAAGGAGGGAGAAAAAGAAGTTAAGGTAGAAGATTTTGAGGTCACCAAGGTAGAGTTAGGTACCATGGATCGTGCAGGAAAGAATAATTTGTTCAAAGAGACAGCTCAACATATGTTGCATTCATCTTGGAAAGATGGTAAAGAGAAGAAATAATTAAAGTAAACAATCTTAACATTGTCATAGTTTATTAATACTTTCTACAGCTTTGATGCCACTCCTTTAGTTCAGTCTCCTCAAATCTTTGATCCAGATTTTGCTGAGAGCAAAAATTTCTTGAGCCAAGTTCAAAGAGGCCGAGCCCTAGTAACTTCAATAGATGAGTGGATCAATGAAATTATTAAAAGTGGTCTTAGGTATCTTAAGGATGCTCAGGATGTTCTACATGACACATAAGCTCTGATAGGAGAATTAAAAACATAGAGACAAGTGTGGGAGAGAGAAGAGGAGAAATGGTTTTCAGCTATGTCCAAGTTCTTAGAAATTGAAAAGTATGGATTTATGAAGTTCTGCACAGAGAGATCTGTGAAATCACTTGATGAAGCTACCTTTTTCATTCTCAGAAGGAACGTCAGCTGGCATCTCAACACTATTAGAAGTACAATTTCTGAGAACAAGGATAGTGAGAATAAAGTCAAGCAGCTGCAGAAAACAATAATGATTGAATTAAAATTAATTAATTTTGCTCATACATACACACTCAATCATGGGGAACAAGACCTGAAAGTAGCTCTCAAGGTGTTTGAGACTACCATGAAGAAACTTAAAGAAAAGGCCAACCCTAAGCCTTCAGATTTCACACAGGTAGCCATAATAGAATCCATGTTGTATCTAAGTGTAGATCAACTCCCCACAATAATTGAGAAGATCAAGAAGTCTAAATGGACTAAGGAAGCAACTATGACTAGGATAGTGAACATGAAAGTTCCTCATTTGCAGCTCATGAAGGAGCTTATTCAGGTGCACAAGCAGTGGGAGGCAACACAATCCACCGCAGTCAAAGGAGAAAATCCTACTGAAGATGAGGAGCATGCTGTTGACAAGGAGGCCGATCTTGAGATTTAGTTATTTTTCAACAGTTTGAAAACTCTGAAGGAGGCGTGTCCTTTTTACTTTGGTTACTCTTAAAACTATTTTAATTGAGAGGTCGGGTTTTTCAAGAGACCTCTCAGCTTTGCAAAAACTTTAAGTAGCTTAGTTTCGTAGAAGAAAGGGTTAGAAATTTTTGGAAGAAAACTAGTATTTATCTTTGGAAGTTTCTTTCATTGAAAAACAATTTGGATATATCAAGTTTTCTGATTAAGAACTTATAGATATTTTTTTTTTGCTTTTGCCTGTGCTGCAAAGACATTTAATATATCAATCGTATTACATTTCAAATCTATGCAATTTGAAGTGAGTGGATTCATGTTCTGTGGTGATTTTTTAGTCCATTCCATATTTCTTTAAAAGATCTCTGTCAGTACCTTGATGATATCAGTAATTATAGCTTGTTTTACATTTCTTAGATTTATTCATTGTTCTATGTTATCTCAGAATAATATGGGAAGTAGGAAACTATGATTCTCTGCTTCCCCATATCTCACTTTTTCTTTCTGAAAAGATTGTTTGAAGTGCTAATCATCTAAGAATGATATAGAAAACTTTCTAAGCTTTCAGATTAAAAGCTAAATTGAGAAATCAGATAAAATAAATTCATTGAAAATCTATTTTAGGGAGTTGTACCTAGATTAAAATTCAGAGGGAAGTGATTTGTAGTAAACACTTACCCAACTGTTAGTGAATGTTTGTCTTGAAAGGGTGATAGAGTTATAGTCTTGAGAAATATTAAATCAAGGACAACTCTGTTTACTAACAATATCAATATACATATACAATGTATATATTATATAGTTGATAAAATAAATGATATTAATCTCATACCTATTGATATCAGTTTAAACCAAATAAATGAAAACAATATAATACCAATTCATATTGGTTAGTATTAATATTGTTTTTTTAATACAAATTTGTATCACTTTACATAGTAACGTGCGATGTGTTTTGACTAAGGTTTGTAAACTGACCGATCTCCATGCTATGTTATCGAATGTTGTATGCTGTGATCTCATTACTTTGCTAAATGGCTATTAGTCAACGTGTCCCAACATAGGTTTATGGGTGAAGAGACATGACCATATAGAGCCATGTCTCCTTATGGAGACATGTCTCTATACTGCCATGTCTTTCTTATAAAAGGTTCATTCTGTGTTCAATAAGACATAAGTATATACATAAAACAATACAAGTCTCTCTTCTCCAATCTGCAGAATATTAATATTAACATAATTATATGTATCTATTATTATATCAATTATATATATATATATATATATCATTCTTGATGGTCTTAAATGGAAGGAATATCATATTTTGGGAGGATGTGTGGTTAGGGGAGAAGGCTTTGGTTGACAATACAAGTCTTAGATATTTTATGAAAAAATTGAAAAGATACCTTGGCTTCCAAGTGGCTAGTTAGATATCCCCATTGACAGGATAAAAATACCTTACTCAATGTTGCCAAACTAGGCCTAATATAATTTAGAAAGCAACTGAGCTTCAAATAATAATAAGTAAGGTTATACTTTCCCTATTCCCTAGGGAAGATAGGTTCATCTAAAAAATGGCATATCAATATACAATCTACTGTTAAAGAATGAAATATCACTAGATTGTTGGATAAGAGTCTGGAAATCTTAGCTGATTCCTAAGATCATTTTTTTGGTGGAAAACCAATATGCATAACAAAATCCTAACCTAAGATAATCTCATCAAAAGGGGATTCTGATTCCCTAGTAGGTGCATTATTTGTAAATAGGAGGAAGATACCACCCCCATATTATGATTCATTGTCAATATGATAAACAATTATGCTATATGGTGATGAAAAAATTGAAATACCACGAGTCAACAACAATGGCATTCAAAAATTTATATTTGAATAGAGAGGAACAACTCATAAAACTTTGGTGAGACAACTATGGAAATGAATCCTCCCATGTGTGTTGGAGCTTAATGAAGGAAAGAAATAATAGAATATTTATGGATACTAAGAATTTAGTTGATATTGTCTCCAAAACCATGTGTAAGTTTCTATAAGAGAATCTATCAATCACTACCTGCAAATGTGCTAGTTACCCCCCAACCCTATTTGACACAAAATTGCTAAGTATTGGGATCGACCCAAGGCTTATAAAAGGTTTGACAATTCAAAAAGGTAAGCTAGAAGAAATACTAATTGGAAACACCTCAACCATGGTTGGTATAAACTCAATTTTGATGAAGATGTTAGACAAGATAGGGCTGCTTGGGGAGGTTTTTAGATTGTTCTAAAGGAGATCCGATTGCTTCTTATACTGGTAACCTTAATGGCTCCACCAGAAATTAGGTAGAATGTGTGGATCTATTTTTGGGTATTGAATTCCCTCTCTCTCTCTCTAGGTACACAAAATTTGGACATAGAAGGGGATTCAAGACTTATTATTGATGCTACCAAGGGGATAATCAAAACTAATTGGTCCATTGAAGGAATCATGGGGGATATTAGAAAAATCCTCCTTGGACTGGATTTTTTCACCATCAATCATACCTTAGGGAATGCAATAGTGTAACATATGCTATGGCAGAAATAAGACTGCTACTAGAAGGCACAATATGTGATGCAAGAGCATCCTAAGATTCTTGGAAATCCTTTATCAACCAAAAATATGTTTGTCTTTGAAGGTAGATTGTTAGTTTTGATCTTGGTTTGGTGGAGTACTTGCTCGGTTTGGGAGAATGGTTTCTCGATTCTGTGGTTTCCAGGGTGCTCGGTTTTTGAAGAACACTTGATAACTAAAGGCATTGGTTCAATGGTGCTCGGTGATAACTGTGTTGCTCGGTCATGCTTGGTGTGGTTAGTTGATTGGCACTCGATTATTTCTCTGTTGCTCAGTGTTCTTGCTTACCAACCTGGTTTGTTTGGATGGATCGGCTTGGCCAACTGGTTCCATTGATTTGGGTCACACTCCTCAAGTTATGGATTGACCGTTGGATGTGTGGGGACCTAGATCTGGCATTTTGCATTCCTCTATGTGGATCTGATGACCATTTGGGCCATCTTGGAGAGTTTATTTTATTTGTAAGGCTATTTGAGAGTCGACTAATGTTTTTGCATTTAATATTTGTATATCCTATAAAGCTGACTTGTGGCTGGGATTTAGTATTTAAGTAGATGCCTGGGTAGTTTGTTAGGCATTAGGGGTTCAAGTAGTGGAAGTTAGTAGCCTGTGAGCTTAGGAACATGAAGATTGCTTGGAAGTTTGAGTACAAGTTTAGATCTTTCCTAGGTGCCTACCAGCGTGCTGTGTGTTGTAGACCTAGGCTAGCTGAATATTGATGTTGTGGAAAAGATTTGGATCCTGCGAGATCTTGTAGACTATTGATTGCTTTGTATTTGGCTATAATTGGGAAGGCCTTATAGCCTGACACATTGCATGCAATCGATGATTTGATGAATAAAGATTTCTATTCTATTTTAGATTTGTTATTGTTGTTGTGTATTGCAGTACATATTGGTTTGGCTGCAAGGTCGATTAGTCCTTCATTGGATTCCCCAACCTTGAATACGTCAGGTGGTATCAGAGCAAAGTTTGTTCCTATTTGAGTGAAGTTTGTTCCTATTGGAGCTGAGTGGAGCTTGTGTGTTTGCACCTAGATCTTGATTTGAAGATGACTCTGAGGAGAAATCATGAGATCTCAGAGGAAGAAGCTGCTGGAGAGTTCAGTCTTGATGATTTTAGGGCTTTGCAGAATCAAGTGCAAGACCTACAAGAGGAATTGAGAAAGAAGAATACTACATCGAAGGGAGGTAGTGATGATGAATCTGAGGAAGAAGATCATTTTGAAGAAGCTATAGAAGAAGTTAGAGATCCTAAAGAGAATAGAATCCTGAAAGCTATGTCTAAAATTGGGAAAAGACCTAAGATTGAAGTTTCTGCATTTGCTGGAAGCCTTAGGCCAGAGGAGTTGATTGACTGGATTAATGAGATGAATGAATACTTTGAGTATGAAGAAATAGAAGATCCTAATAGGGTTAGATTTGCAAAGACTAAGTTGAAAGGTCATGCAAATATTTGGTGGAGAGAAGTTCAGTTGGAAAGATGGAGAAGAGGAAAAGAAAAGATCACTAAGTGGAACCAAATGGTGGATAAGTTGAAGAAGCAATTCATTCCGGTGGATTATGAATTGGAAATGTTTAAGAAGATGCAAGCTTTGAAGCAGACTAACAAATTGGTGTAGGAGTATACCAAGGAGTTTTACAGAATCTTGATTTGGACTGGTCATTCTGAAGCTGATAAAGAGAAGGTTGCTAGGTATGTCTATGGTTTGAGACCTAGTATTCAAGAAGAGTTACTTACTGTGTGAATGATGACAATCGGAGATGCTTATCAGATGGCATTAAAGATTGAAGAAAATCTGAATAAGAAGTTTGAGGGAAGATAGAACAATAGGAACCGAGGAGGTAAAACTGGTGAGACAGTTGCTGAAAGTAATGTGATAGAGAATCCTAAGTCTGATGTGGGATCTAGTAGTGGTCAAGGTACTAAGAATTTCAATAGTGAATAAAGAGGAAGGTGTAAGAATGAGTTCATCAATACTTGTTATAACTATGATGAAGCTGGTCATAGAAGTTTTCATTATCCTATGAAGAGGGTGGCACCGACTGCTGAAGAAGATATTGTGAATGTTGCAGAAAAAGGTGAGACACTTATTATGTGTGTGAATTTTGTACCTAGCTGTAGACACAACACTTCAGTAAAACATTAGAGGTTAGCAAAAATCAAAATCGTGCAAGTAATTGAAACTAAACTAACCAGGTGATTTACCGCCTTCTAGTAGGTGAGAGTATGTATTCTCAGATTGGACTGAGATCAGTGACCTTGATGACACCTAAATGAAGGATTTGAATGCAAAAGATATGGAAACTGTATGAATGCAACTAATCTATATTTTTGATATTTTTGTGCAATAATGAAAAATCTGGATATGAAACTATTCTAGAATGAAATTGATATATGAATATGCAAAGTAAGATAACAATGATATGAAATATGAAACTAGAATAAATTGAAAACAAGATTGATCTCACAAAAGTTGTTGATTCACAAGAAGCTTCAATTCTTCAGATGTCAATTCACTAGAGTAAGTGTGCAAATTCTATGGATTCTATGGATTCTGTGGATGGATCCCAAATGAAGAGCTGAAGCCTTAATTTATAGAAATCTAGGGCTTTGGAGGTGCATGAAAAAAAGCCATAAATCACTCTTGATGAACTTAGGTTGATTTTTGAGTTATTTTTAAATAAAGGATAATTAACTCACAAAAACATGCAAAAACAGAGTTCAACTCAAAATAGAGTTTAGATTTAATTGATAATTGATAGTTGTCTGCTTTTCTGATTGTGCATGTTTTAATATGAATTAATTTAATAATAAAGTGATTTATTTCCAACTTAACTGATTTTGAAAAAATAAAACAATTGATTTATGGGTTAATCAATTATTTTTCAAACTTTTATTCAAAAACAATATTATTAAAAATTGACAACTTGCTTTAATTAATTAAATAAGAATTTAATCAATTATTCAAAGGATTTTGGATTTATTGTCAAAATTAAATAATACAATTTAGGAATAAATAGAATTAACTTTAATTAAACAATTAAGTGACAAAATTAAATCTAATTAATTAAATATTGAGAATATTCAATTAATCAAACTTTAGGATAAATAGGATTTATCGCCAAATAATCATTAAATCAAAGATAATTAGGATAATTAGGAATATTACTAGGAATATTCCCTGATGCAGAATTTATGATAATCAATTAGGATTCGATGATGTTCAGATGTTTAGGTTAGGACTTTGATGTCGATTTCGTTCGATGTGTCGATATAGGAGGTTAATGTGCCTATAGCCCATTTTTGGGGTATTACATTTTGCCCCTCTTTCAATTGTTGTGCGAAGCGTAGTGGTTCAAAGACAGTCTGTGTATGATGTTGAAACTGATGTTTGAAATTGATATTGATATGAAGCAGAAGCTGATTGAAAGATTTGATATGAAGATAATAGGTCCTAATGACCAAAGATAATGTTAACTATAACAGTAATGAACCGATGATTGTGAAAAAGTGTCAAAACACCTGATTTCGAACCTTATGATTGCGAAGAAGTGAGTGTACGATTCTAGACCCAATTGTCCTTATATTGAATCACATTGGTATCACATCTGAACCCTTCAATTTTCAAAGAACCAAGGAAATAACACAATTTGAACCAATAGTTGCAAAAATTGATACAATACACAAGATTAGGAGAATACCAGATTGATATGGATCTCGATGAATCTAATATGCCCTGAGTGATGATTGATTTTCCCTGAGTGATGAGGTCTTTTGATGAATCAACAACTAGATGTGGTTGTTGTCTCGATTACTGAGGAAAGATATGATTTTAGATTTAGATTACAGACTTTGAATGATGTGCAATACCATGCCCCCTTCGGGATTAAAATTGAAATCTGACAAGAAAAGTCAGCGTTATGGTTTAGAAGCATGTTAATTGATTTGAGAAGTGGTTATACATGTTTGAGAATGCATTCTGCATCGTTTAGAGGTCCTGGAGACCAAGTTTGTCTAGGTGAAACCATGAGTTGATCATGGTTAACCAAGTTGAAATTTTGATAGTTTGATGTAAGATAATCAGTTAAGTTGAATTCTGGATTCTTGTGATGATTGAAGGTCAATTATGCAAGTAGTTAATAATATGAATGATCTCAGATTTTGATTTTGATCCCGAAAAAGGATTCTACTTGCTATTTCATTGGAGGAACCTTCATGTGAGATTCAACTCTTATGATATGTTTTTACCATTTTTGAAGAATCGTTTAAGCATTTAAGTTTAATTCGATAATTTGTGAGATCATGCAAACAGGAAAAATGCAAAGAGGCATGCAGAATGAAATGCAACCTAAGACCTAGGACCTAGTCATTGATCATGTGTCGGTCATTTTCATCATTGAATTTTTAGGTAACCGGATAAATCAATACAATGCCCACTAGTTATGAAACTATAGACATATGAATATCGATTTGTATGTGCAGGAATCAATACAACACCCACTAGTTAGGCAACCATGGACATATGAATATTGATTTTATGTTCAGGATGTCAGATTAGATATAAGCATCAAGGCACAAATGCCAGGATGACCTGAATATCATGTCCATTTTGATATAACAATTTGTATAATCATCAAAACATAAATGTCATGATGACCAGAATACACCTTGCATTACAAACATATCAAATAGTCAAGAGATCATTCTAAATCCAATGTGAATTACCCGTAGTGACCCTTTATCGTTCACATCCTTAGGCAAGATCGCATTTCACAATAGGAGAAAGAACTCACTCAAAAAAAGACAATAGTTAGATCAAACTTCCTTGAATTTTCTGGGTATCAATGGTCGAGGTACGCATGGCCATCCAATTCGAGATAGAGGCTCTTATAGTCGGACACCATTTCAATCCAGAATTTCCAAAGTTGTTATATTTTCACATACAAGTAGAAAACAAAGAAAAGATTATGCCCCCAGTCATCACTCTCTAAATCCTATAGAGGACATCATCAAAGAGCTCGAAGGGACACAATATGCAAAAATCTCAATGCGAATTAGTAAGCATACAAGGAGATAAAAGCATGAAGCACAGATTATTTTCATTTTGTGTTGATGTTTGATTGCGTTGTTGTAGATGCAAAATCCTTTTTGGAGACAAGACTGACTGACTGAATTGGATGAAGTTTCAAATGACTATGACTAGATATGATACGTCTAAGATACATTGGAGGCCATAGGATATGACTTTGATTGCCCCCAAGTTTGAACATTGATAGGATACAGACGCTTGAGCTAATTGGTGTACAGACCAACTTTATTGAAACAAGGATATATACAGACTAAAGCAAGACTGAAAGCTGGGAAAGACCAAGATTGCGTTGATAGATGGATTATTTTGAACAAGTGGCACCCGTTTATCGGGTTTTCACCATCTTGGCAGAGATTCTATTTTTGCTACCAAGGCGCCTGTTTCCAGGTTTTCACCAAGGCACTTTTTTCTTTTTCTCATTTTTTTGTATTTTTCATTTTTTCAATTTTTTTTGTACTTTTGATATTTTTTTATTTTTTTGTGAATCATCAAGGCACCTATTGCTAGGTTTTCACCAAGATGTTCATTTTTTTCAGGACTTTTTCCAATTTTTATAATTTTTTCAGGACATTTTACCATATACTGAATGCCTTAGGCATAGAATTTCTTCAAATGGAGAACGTTGATTGGTTCTCAGAGCTGTTCTCCTTCAGTCATTGAGAGTTGATAGGCACTAGAGCCAAAAGTAGCAGTGATAAAAAAGGGACTAGATCGCCAACCTGAAATTCTCTGTGTCTGACTTTTCTTGTTGTAGCCTCTAGACATTCTCTTCTGATATACTCTGAGATGATCATATGCTGCTTGTCTGCACTCATCTAGTAGTTCAAGTTCTTGCAACCTAGATACTCTATAGTCATCATTAGTTACTAGACCATGCATTTTGATTCTTAGTGAAGGGATTTCAACCTCAATAGGAAGTATCGCTTCAGACCCATAAACTAAAGCGAAAGGCGTAGCCCTAGTAGGTGTTCTGATACTCATTCTAATACTTTTTCTGATACATGTTCCTGATTTCCTTATGAGAAAATATTTCTTACCTAGGCTATCTGATGCAGGAGCATCCTAGGATTCTTGGCAATCATGTATCAACCAAAAATATGTTTGTCTTTGAAGGTAGATTGTCAGTTTTGATCTTGGTTTGGTGGAGTACTTTCTCAGTTTGGGAGACTGGTTGCTCAGTTCTGTGGTTATCGGGGTGCTCGGTCTTTGAAGAATGCTTGGTAATTGAAGGCATCAGTTTATTAGCACTCGATGATAACTTTGTTTCTCGGTCATGCTTGGTGTGGTCAGTTGACTAGCGCTCGATTATTTCTCTGTTGCTTGGTGTTCTTGCTTACCGACCTGGTTTGTTTGGATGGATCAGCTTGGCCGAATGGTTCTGTTGATTTGGGTTGCACTCCTCGAGTTATAGATTGACCGTTGGATGTGTGGGGACCTAGATTTGGCATGTTGCATTCTTCTATGCGGATTTGATGACCGTTTGGGCCATCTTGGAGAGTTTATTTTATTTGTAAGGCTATTTGAGAGACTATTGATGTTTTGGCATTTAATATTTGTATATCTCGTAGAGCTTACTTGTGGCTAGGATTTAGTATTTAAGTAGATGCTTGGGTAGTTGTTTAGGCATCAGGGGTTCAAGTAGTGGAAGTTAGTAGCCTATGAGCTTAGGAACAAGAAGATTTATTGGAAGTTTGAGTACAAGTTTAGATCTTTCCTGGGTGCCTACTAGTGTGCTGTGTGTTGTAGACTTGGGCTAGCTGAATATTGATGTTGTGGAAAAGATTTGGATCCTGTGAGATCTTGTAGACTATTTCTTGCTTTGTATCTGGCCTTAACCGGGAAGGCCTTACAACCTGACACATTGCATGTAATCGGTGATTTGATGACTAAATATTTCTGTTCTATTTCAGATATTTTATTGTTGTTGTGTATTTCTGCTGTGTATTGGTTGGCTGCAAGGTCGGTTAGTCCTTCATTGGATTCCCCAACCTTGACTGCTATGCTAGATGAATAGGCACTATCTTCCACATCAAGTAAAAAACATCCTTATGAAAGAGAGTAATTTAGGAATTGATAGAGATAAGCTAAATTAAGCAATTTGTGGTACATCCCATTGAGTATGGTTGCATTACTTAGTAGGAATAAAATGGACACACTAAATTCAACTAATACGAAGATCTCAATTTGGTGGAAATTAATTTAGATGCTAAGGATAAGCATGAGGGAGGTGACAAAGGGTCTAATTACATGGTAATATACCCAAGTGACAACATGAGGTGAAATATTAGGACTCATTATCATCATGTGATGGAGTGGTAGTACGATCATACAATGAGATGGTGTCACCTTTGCAAGGTTATGAAAGATGTTAAAATATTTTCTAAAACTAGTAGGTTGGTGAAAGATTTTTTAATTTGCAAGTAACTTTTATTTTAAATGTTGAAATGGGCTATTTGCATTTGCTAACAGTAATGAAAGGAAAGGGGATAAATAAGGGCTTGTAGTTTCATAATAAATTCAAACATAGGAAAGCTACTATAGCTAAGATAGACATTATGGGTGGAGATTGGGTAAGGGAAGACCCAAAAAAAATGTCAAGTTCAAGAATAATGCAGCTATGTGATACATTTCTAATGAGGGAGGGGTTGTATAATACATTGAGAATATGAACAAGCATAATGAGAATTTATCTATTCAGTTTGCCTCCTCATGGAAAGATTGAAGGGTCTTAGTGGAGCTAATTTCATTTGAAATCAATGAGGACATAATAGCTAAGGAAACATGTCTCTTGAATTTTGGAAGAAAATGAGGAGGGTGTCAGATATAGATAGTCTCAACTAGTTCTTTAGAGAGAATGAAAGTCTTGTTAAGCATCATGGTGTTATGAGAGAGATCAACCCCCAAAGAAATGGGACCAAGTATGCCTCATGGTAATGAAATATTTCACCCTTGAAGGTAGATTTAAGGTTTACCATTTCTATCATATTCACTTACTAAATAATTTTCATAATCATAATATCATCTTGTTCTCCTTTTTCCTCCTTCAGTCTTTGGATAATTATATTAAATAAAATTTTGGATTGTGCCAAGATTTAAGAAAATAAACCCATTCCCCTTCACCAAGGCCTATTTTTTTGGCTCTATCATTTCCACTTGGCCCTCTTCCCACCATAACCAATTGTAGTTTATGAAGTGCCAAATTATGCTACACCTCCTTTGCTAGTCTTTTAGATACCCTTGGCTCAAGAAAAAAGAAATGTATTAAAAACTTAGGGTTAAAATCCCATCAAGGTTCTGTTGAAACCCCTACCCACATTACTACAAAGTGGGATTCAATTGATCACCAATGAAAATCCCAACCCCTTTATAATAAAAAGGGAAAGCCTTTGCATAAAAAGGCAAATTTACCATTCAATAAATCAACTCTAATGATGACATTGTGGAAGAAACTAGTATTCATAGAGGTAAAATAGGCTTGATACACACCCTACTGGTAAGGGGAAAAGTAAACTTATTGATTCATACACCGAGGAAAAATAAAGGAACAAGATTGAAGAGAATGATGATAAAAGTAAAGAAGTGGAGGTTGAAAAAGATAGGGATGTGGAGGTAGAAGACAAGTCAGATATTGCAAATAGCTCTAAACTATTGGAAACTACAATTGAAGCAATTGTTGTATTGTCATTGATGTCAAACCTTAACTGGTAAGACTATTGCTATTTAATAAAGTACTATATCTATTTGATTGTTGCTAAGGGGAAAGGCAAGGTTGGTAACAATAGCACCTAAGGAAAGGTTGAGTTATCTTGATACTTCAATGAGTACTTGATTATGTGGCACAATGATAAGATAATATATTGTTTATCTGAATATGAATGAAGACTAAACTGGTAGGCTTAACTGAGCAAAAGTGAAGAAATCTAGTTTAAGCCGAGTGATGTTAGTGTCGAATGAGCTAGTATATGCCGAGTAAATTCAATGTTGACCGAACATCAGTATTAGCCAAGGAAATAGTTTTTTAAGGTGACTGAGCTTTCTAGTGAAGACCGAGGAGTTGAACATAGTATTGACCAAGTATCAGTATTTTACATTTGAGGAAGAATTCAAATCTCCAGCTGACATCGTTGAATTCTTGAATTATGTAAAACGTGTTGACTTTATTTATTGATTATATGAAAGCATTTAATGCACTGTAAAACATTTTATTGTAATCTATTAAGAGATTTAAGATATTTCTAGAAGGATAGATGCAGAACAAAAAGTAGGAAGGATTCAATGAATTTGACCTAACCCTAAGATCTACAAAGGAGATTAAGCGGAAAAAGATGTATTGACCTAATTGAGGAAGTATTAAGGAAACCTAAGCTAGAGGTTGAATGAGAGAGGATGCTAGAAGTATTGTTGATGTTATTGACTGTACAAGCAGAGAAGGCTGAAGGAGAAGTGTTGTGATTGCTTGAAGAGAGTTTCGAGCAGATCAGTGATGGAGATGGTAAAGGTTCATAGTCAATAAGCCAACATATGTCTATGGAATTAGATTTGATATTTGCAAAGTGAGTTGTATGTTTTTCAGATCAATACTACTATTACTTTCTAACCATTGTATCAGTCAAAATCCTTTTAATAGAGGTTGACCTAACAGTCATTTGTATAAATCCTTTGAACAAGGTTGCATTCTAATGGAGTGTATGTAAGTCCTATAACAAGGCACACTTTTAACAGAGTGGTTTAAATCCTTTAATCGGGTCACACCTGACAGTGTGTTTGTAACCTTTGACAAGGTTGGCTTTTCACCGAGCTCACTTTAGAAGAGTGAACATAATAGTAACACGTTACAAAGTGGTTTTTCCCAAATTGGGTTTCCACTATAAATCCTAGTGTTGATACTTGTGTGAATATTTTGGTTTGAACATTTCTGTGTTTTACAAGTTAGATACTATTGGATAAGTGGACTGCACTGTTATATGTTTCTGTTATGCAATCAGTAATGAGCGAGTCGCTGATCGTTATTAGATCTGATTTGTTGAAGAGTTTTAAAGTTTGTTTTATACATTTGGACCTGAGAATAATTGATTCACCCCCCCTCTTTGTTTCTCTAAATCATATTAAAAATTGGTATTGGATCTATTGGTGCTTACAGAGAACAAGTTTGAAGGTACTTGAAGCAAATGATCAGGATGTATAAGAAGGAGGTACCAAAGCTAAATAAGGAGAACTTCCCTGAATGGAAAAGCTTGATGAAGCTGCATCTGGCCGGTATTGGTGATTTTGCAAAGTATTATGTTGAGCATGATTATGTCACACCTGTTGCACCTCTGACTGCCGAGGAAATGAAAGCTAAACAAGAGCACAACCAAGCAATGTTGGAGATTGCGTCTGCCCTAAGTTATCCAGAATTTGAAGACATTAAAGACTGTAGTAATGCAAAGAAAATGTGGGACACCCTTGCAAACATCTATGGCGGTGACATAAATGTATTGAGAGCAAAAGCTGAGAGCCTAAGAGGTAAATTTGATGAAATGAGAATGCAAGAAGGTGAGAATATTGCATAATATTGTGGTAGAATAAAAGAAGTTGTAAATGGTATTAGAGGAGCAAATGGAACTATTGATGATGAATCTGTAATAGGAAAAGTATTGATAACTCTGCGTCCTATCTATGCCATCAAATTTTTTGCAATTCAGGAATCTAGATGTAACCCTAACAATGCTCTTACTTTGGAAAGTTTGGTTGGTAAGCTTATTGCTTTTGAACTTTCTAACTATGATAACTTCACTGTTGGTAATGTTGAATCTGCTTTTAAGTCACAAATGGTTCTGAGTAAGTCAAAGAAGGAAAAAGAAAGATGCATAAGTGAAAGTGAAAGTGAAAGTGACAGTGACACATCTAATGAGGAACTTGAGGATCTAGAAGCTTTTATGGCTAGAAGACTGAAAAGGGGAAAAGGAAAGTACAAAGGTAAACTCCCTATTATATGTTTTGCATGTAATAAAGTTGGTCATATAGCTGCTAGATGTCCTGACAGGGATGATAAGGATGAAAAAAGAGACAACAAGCATAAAGACAAAAGAGAAGATAGAGGTTACCGAAGGTACAAGGACTACAAAGGAAAAGGTAAGAAATCTTACTATATTGCTGAAGAAGAGACTGACACTGATAGTGATGATTTTGAAATTGAAGTTGTCTATGTTGCAATGAAAGATGAATCTAATGAGGATGAGAAAATTGCATTGATATCTTATGTGAACAAAAATGATAAATAGATTATTGGCAGTGGTTGTTCACATAATATGACTGGTGACAAGAGTAAGTTTGATACCTTAGATCATTATAAAGGTAGGAGTGTGAAATTTGGTAATGATGCACCATGTCCTGTTAGAGGAAAAGGATTGATTAAGATGACTGATAAGATCACTTGTGAAAATGCTTATTGGGTTGAGGGTCTTAACTATAATCTGCTAAGTGTTGCACAACTTAATAGCATTGGCTACCGAGTGGAATTTCATCATAGGAAGGCCAAAATATTTGATGCCACTGGTGAACTGATTGGAAGTGGAGAATGGACAAGAGGTAATTTGTTCTATCTAGACCTATCTGAAGAAATATGTATGATTGCACAACTTGATGATATTTGGTTATGGCATAAGCGACAATGTCATGTTAACTTTGATAATTTGGTAGAAATTAGTAAGAAAAAGAAAGTGAGAGGTCTACCTAGATTGAAGAAACCTGAGAATGTAATGTGCAAAGAATGTCAGTTGGGTAAGATGACAAAGTCTAGTTTCAAGAGAAATACTTTTACTTCTGAGAATACCTTAGATTTGGTCCATACTGACCTTTGTGGACCAATGGGTGTACAAAGCTATTGTGGTGCTAGATATTTTATCCTATTTGTTGATGATTATACCAGAATGATGCATGTCGATTCAAAGAATACTCTGATTTTGCTTGATAATAGGTCCTGATTCATTGATGATCGATCTCTAATGTGGTTTGGTGTCTTTCAATGGTTGATCCTTTGATTTTTGATAGGTTGATGTAGATATGATCGATATGAAACTCTCTTGATATGGTTCTCTGATGATCATTCTGATATGATGTTTGTTCTGATGATGAATCTCGATATGATGTTTGATTTGATATGATGATTCTGATATGATACCTACTGTGATGATTGATTTCGATGCGATGCCCCATTCGTTTGATAACGAATTTTTTTTGATAAAAGCTTTCGCTTTGATTTGATGATCGGTTTCTTGATTTTTGATAATGTTACTATTGGTGTAGATCTGATTATCCAATGGTATGCCCCCTCAGAAATGAAATAAAATTCATACTTGATTTGATCATTGATAAATTCAGGATTGATGTTGATTGTTTGATTTTGATAAAGTTCAAGTTTTTGATGAATTTTATTTGTATTTCCGATATCGATGTTGAATTTGTTTACTTTTAGATGCCCTGGTGTTAATTATTATGATGATCACATCATTTTATTAGGTCAAATGGGGTAACAATGTACTTGCATAGGTTAAATTTTATCTCCTTCTAGGTCAAAACCTATATAAAGGGGTCAAAATCCCTTTTCACTATTCATTTACCATTTACTTTTGACTTTTACTCTCATTTGCCTTTTCCACTTGTCATGATGTCTGTCCCTATCTGTGAGCATCAGTTCGAGAAATGCCAGCGATATCATCGGCTGCTTGGCTCAGGACCTCTGGTGAGTACTTGTACCTTTCCATTTTTTCCGTTTATAGCTTTTTTTCCAAATTTTTCCAAATTTTTCCAGATAAAGAACCCTTTTTTGCAGTTTTTTCCATGAATGGGTGCTTTTTCCACTTTTAAGGGTGCTTTTGCCTCTAAATGTGCACTTTCACACTTTTGTGATGCGCTTCCGTGAATCACTATGGCACTTTCACTCGCCAAATTTAAGCCCTTACACGCTTTTACCATTTCTTTGCGCGCTTTTGCCTAGGTTTAGCACTTCGGCAACTTTAACCTGCGCTTCTGCTAAATTTTTGCACTTTTACAACTTTTAAGAGCGCTTTTAATGTGCATTTGGGTGCTTTTGAAATTTTCACCACTTTTGCAATATAGATGTGCGCTTTTACTCCTTCAGGCAACGCTTTCGATGTTTGCCGCTTTTGCAATATAGATGTGCGCTTTTGCTCTGCAAAATTTTAGATTTTTAGATTTTTGACCAAGTTGTAATTTTGTCAACGTCGTTAATCGATTGTCAGGTTTATGTTCCCAATTTTTGAGATTTTGTAACAAGTTGTAAGGTGTCATTTAGGATTTAGTTATAGTTAGGATATCCGTCGTCAATCTAGATCCAGATGATGGGTGAAGATAAATTTTTTGTTCTATCTATGTAGAAACATGAAATTTGATTGTGGTTTTGATAAGTGTTGATGAATTTTTGATCGACTTAGAATAATCCCAATAATTTTTGATTTCCTTTCTGATGTGTTTAATCTTGCTTTTTGTAGTTGGAGCTCAATTCTCTACGTATTTGTGGATCTTATCCATTGTCCTGGGACATGATTCCTGCTCTGAGTGCTATCGACTATTGACATATTGCCCGGTGTGGTCTGTCGTTCCTTCTATATCTTCCTCGATTCCATGTGAATCAGGGCCTTATTACTGCTATGGATGAGCATTGGCACTCAGACCATAACACATTCCATCTTCCTATGGGTGAGATGACCATCACCCCTGAGGATGTGTATCATCTTCTCCAATTTCCTACTCGAGGAGAGCTTGTATACTATGATACTGTGTACGATGGTTTAGCCTATCACCGAGTATTTGGTGATGCTTCCATTGGTGATCAACATATTCAGTGGGCCCAGTTTATCTCATTCCCTATGTTACCTACTATTCTTGGTACTCTTATTGGTGGTTTCTTACTTCCAAATTGGTCTGGACATGGATTTGCTGTTGGTTGGGGTCTGATCTTAGAGGATTTGATGGAAGATCCTCGTCATTTTGATTGGGGTTCCTATTTATTAGCACAGTTATATCATGAGCTGCACACTGTCGTGTACATACGTTCCACTACTTTGACTGTTGGAGCCATTTTATTATAGTTGTGGACTTGGGAGTACCTCCTGGTGACACGTCCTATGACTGCTCAAGATTGTCTGACTGGTTGGCCATTTGCATGGATGTACAGTGGTATTATCAGGCAGACCCATATGGGTAAGCTTGATTACTAGAGATGTCAGATAGATGACATGGATACTGTCATTTGGAGGCCCTATCTTGGATGTGAGACTTGGCCAGAGGATGATAGTGAGCTTTCCTATATGTTTTATCCTCATTGGATGATTGGTCGGTCCACTTTTGTGATTGAGAGATTTTGCTTTCCCCATGTGTTCCTTCAATATGGGTGCATTCAAGATATGCCTCAGGGTGTAGTGATGTATGCTCATGTTTAGGCCGAGATATCATTATGGGGCCCTTGTGTTGATTATGGCACAACTGTTTGAGAGATTCAGGATCTGGGGTATCACCCCTGGAACCCTAGGTCACAAGTGATGGATGCTGGCATTACAAATGAGTATGGTGCCTGGCTACATAGGTATCCTTTTCCTAGATTTACTGATCCTGCTGAGAGGATTCCTAGGACTGAGGAGTTATCTGATGGAGATGATGGAGCTGATGAGGATGGGGGTGATAATGATGATGATGGAGATGATGATGGAGGTGGTGGTCATCATGATAGGATCAGGGGTTGATGTGGACAATGGGGTCGTCACAGAGCTAGAGCAGGTTGTATACAGATACCAGTGTTAGCTACTACTCCTATTCTTCCTAGAGCTAGAGATCAGGGTGGAGGTGGATGGGTGGATAGAATTTTACATCAGGTGGCTAGATTTTCTATACAAAGGCCTCGTGTTAGACGAGAGAGAGCCATTGATGTAGAGATTGCACATGTGTTGCTTGATCAGGCACAGGGTCCTCCTGCTCAGCAGGTCATTCCTCCTTTGGTTCCTCCTGTTATTCCTTCTATTGTTCCTACCATTCAAGCACATGGTACTAATTTGATGCCTTTGTATTTGTCACATCCTTCTTCTTCTCAATTTTTTCCCTTGTTGGGTGATCCATCTTCATTTGCTCCTTCTTCTTATACTCCACTTCCACAGTTTGCTACAGCTCAGGGTTTTGCCCCTACCTCAGCATCAGATGTTGCTTCCTTGCAGACTCAGATATCTTCTATTCAGTAGCAGGTTTCACATATGAGTTCTATGATGTAGTCATTTATGGTAGCTATGAGTCAGCATGGGTTACAGGCTAGTTCGAGCCATCCACCAGATAGTGTACCTGGTCCTCAAAATTTTGATGATGGTGATGATTCTTCTGCTTGAGTGGTCTTATATATTCATGAGTTTTCCTTTCCTTGTTATTACCGAGAGATTGGGTTTATGTTGCATCATTTTTGATCAGTTGATGTTTATTTATGTTGATACTTTGATATTTGATTGGACACTGATCTCTAGATATTGCTTTCTTGATGATCATGTTATAGACTTTGATTTCTTGCTCATTTATGATGATGGTACCATGGATTCTAATACTTTGATTGATTTGACTATATATGACATCATCATGTGTTGGATTTCTTTCCAGATATTTTGTATGATATGCAACTATATGATTCTACATGATTTTGTTTTATTTTTGTAGAATGGAATTTTCTCATGTATACACATGTTCCAATGATGGTAAAATGGTTGTCTTATATATGACATAGAGTAGATAAATGCTATGTAATGGTTTATTTACTTTATGTTATTGATGGATATTAGATGGATAATGAATCTATTGCTTTTAATATGTAGATGTGATGCAATGATGGTCTTTCAATGATATATGTATGAATGATACTATTATGAATGAGATGTTTGTAATGAATGATTGTAATGATTTTTCCTTAATGCCATGTTATGGATGCAGTTTGATGTTGCTAATGACCTTTCTCATGCATGAACTTTAATGATAATGATGAACTTAATAATGTATGATCCTAATAATTCAAATGTTGGACACATCTAAATTAATGCAAGACTTAAATGATAATGATTTAATTAATGCAAGTAACCTAATGCAATGCACTTTGTTTTTGATTTCCAACACACTCGATCCTATATAATTGGTTTTTGATGATCTTTTGATTGTTTGATTTGCATACACCCCCTTTTTGATTTAGTTTCCCCTCTTTCAAATTAAGCTAAGTAAGGAAAAAAAATATATACAATGCACTTAATCTAAAATGAATGCAGCTAACTGTCATTATTCAAAATTTGGAGCTTATAATCATCATTGAGCGCTTTTGGAATCCCATTTTAGTACAACCATCACTAGTTTAACTATGATGATATGAATACTTTTCACCTCTGTTTTCTTTCCCATCGGTCTCTTCGATATGACTATCACTGATTGAAGCCAATCAGTGTGAATACCGATTTTGTCAGATTCTATGTTGCAAGTGGATTTTGGTATTAAATGATATTGAAGATTAGAATAGCCAAGGTATCCGTTTGCGTAAACAAGCAGAAATCTCAATTTTATCGTATATACAAGTCCTCGATGATTCTTTAATGATCACGTCTTTAGACAAATAATACATGATTTGAAACTTTGATTTTAAGACAATCATTCAGAAATCAAGAAAATATCATCCTTTCATCATAGCTTGTCTAGTCTAAAACTTTCATCGACTTGCTAGAAAGACATGATTTCATAAATTGAGTCAACACTTAGAAAATTTTTCCATGTTTTTCAAATCCATAGTTCAAGTGTAGTTCCATCCATTTCAAATTTTTAATCCTGATAAAGATAAGGTCATTTAAGTTCTTGGATCAATTTTTTATTTTAGGCTCAAGTTGGATTGGTATGTAGATTTGATTTAAGTGTTCCTCTTTTGAGAGTGATGAATTGATTCTCTGATTTAATAAAGCTTGCTTTGATGAATCCTTTCTCCTTTGGAGTAGATTTCCCCCAATTTGATATTGATTTTGTTTGTAGGACTTAGGACAATTTTTTGATTATGTGACCAAAATCTTGAGGTATTTTCAAATGCAACTGTGGGGTTTTATTATGCAATATGTACAAATGCTGGTGAATGCAATAATTTCAAGGTGACCTTCTAGGTATGCGACTGAATTGGACTTTCAATGGTGCCTATTTACCAGGTTTCCACCAATTGAATGGATCTAGCTCTTTTTTCTTTATTTTTTTAAAGCTTTTCTCTTTTTTTGCTACCAAGGTGCCTATTTTCTAGGTTTTCACCAAGGCACTTTTTTTCTTTTTCTGATTTTTTTGTATTTTTGTATTTTTCTCTTTTTCAATTTTTTTCTTTTCTCAGGATCATATATGAATGTTTTTGCTTTCTTCATACTCAAATTTTCACTATTTTTTGATCTTTACTACTTTTCAAATGTTTTGGTATTTTTCAGGATCTCTTTTCACTATGTACAATAAATATGATGCTACTCCATCTGATACTCTTTATCCTCTTTTGTCTTCCTCATGTGTAGAACTTCTTGAGATGTATGCTATTGATTGGCTCTTGCATTTCTTCACCATCACAATCTGCTAGTTTGTATGTGCCGGTCCCAAAATTTTCAACAATGAGAAATGGTCCTAACCAGTTTGCTTCCCATTTTCCCTTCTTTTCTCGTTCTGCCTAGTTCTTAGGATTTTCTCTCAAAACTAAATCCCCTATTTGAAATGTCCTTGGCTTGATGTGTTTATTGTAAGATCTTGACATCCTATTTTGGTAAACCTTTAAGTGATCAAATGCTTGCTTTTGTTTTTCATCTAAAAGTTCTAGCTCTTGTAGCCTTGCAACCCTATAGTCTTCTTGATTGATCAACCCATGCATAGATATTCTCAAAGATGGAAGTTCTACCTCTAAAGGCAATACTTCTTCTATACCAAAGACTAAGGAGAAAGGTGTAGCTCCTGTTGGCATTCTGATACTAGTTCTATAAGGCCACAAGGTTGGGTTTATCTTGATGTGCCTATCCCTTCCTAAATTATCCATTGTTCTCTTCAAAATTTTCAAGATATTTTTGTTTGTTGCTTCGGCTTGCCCATTACCTTGAGGGTAATAGATTGAAGAGGAATGATGAATCATGTGAAACTTAGTGCATAATTCTATTAAGTCTTTGTTCTTGAAATGCCTTGCATTATCCGTTATGATGGCATGAGGTATGCCATATCTACAAATTATGTGATTAAGGATAAACAAAGAAATTTGTTTGCCTATTGCAGTTGATAGGGGTACAACTTCCACCCACTTAGTAAAATATTCAGTTGCTGTGATGATAAATTTATGACCATTCGAAGATGGTGGATAAATCATCCCTATTAGGTCTAGCCCCCACTGATAAAATGGCCATGGTGTTGTCATAGGATGAAGTTCTTGTGTGGGTTCATGTATCAAATTCCCATGGAATTGACATTTCTTACAAGTTTTTGCAAAGTCACATGAATCTTTTTCCATGGTAGGCCAAAAATATCCTATCCTTAGAAGTTTCTTGGCTAGGGATAATCCATTTGAGTGTGATCCACAAATTCCTTCGTGGATTTCTCGTAAGGCTAAATTTGATTCTTCCTCTTCTAAACACCTAAGGAGCATTCCATCAAGACTTTTTTGATACAATGTTTCAGAGACTATAGTATATTTGGTGGCTTGTCGAATGAAGCTTTTCTTTTAGTTTTTGGTTTGGTTTAAGGGAAGGATTTGATCCTTTAAGTAAGTATAAATTGGGCCATACTAGGGTGATTCATTTGTAGTTAGCAAACAAATGGTGTAAGGGTGGGTTGGGTCATACCCGGGTTGAATTACTTCTTCTACCAAGAACTCATAATTAGCATTCTGATCAGGTGTCTGCAAAAGTGAGGCCAAAGTTTCCATAGCATCTGCTGCTTTGTTCTTTTCTCTCGGCACTTGCTCAAATGTAATGAGTATGAAATACTTTTTGAGATTGTCCACCATGGTTTTGTAGGGTACTAATTTTTCATCCTTTGTTTGATATTCTTCATTAACTTGATTTATGACCAATTGTGAATCTCCATAAACTTTTAATTTTGTCACTTTCCACTCTAATGCCAGCTTCATTCCAATAACCAATGCTTCATACTTTGCTATATTGTTGGTGCATTGAAATAAAAATTTGTAGGATTGTGGGATAGTAGAGCCTTGAGGAGTGATGAGAAGTATGCCCACTCCTGATCCATGATGGGTGTAGGAACCATCAAAATAAAGCTACCATGTTTTTGCCTCAACATTCACAATCTCTGAATCTGGGAATTCAATTTGCATAGGATGATCATCATGAAGTGGTGCTTTTGCTAATTGGTCTGCAATTAATTTTCCTTTGATTTATTTTCTATCAACATATTCTATGTCGAATTCACTTAGTATCATTACCCACTTTTCTAATCTTCCATTCAATGCTGTTTTGCTTAGTAGATACTTCAAAGGGTCAATCTTAGCAATGAGCCTTATCTTGTGGGCTAGCATATAATGTCATAATTTTTGTGAAGCAAAAAATATAGCCAAGCATGCCCTTTCCATAAATGTATAGTTTAGCTCATATTTGACTAAGGTTCGACTAATGTAGTAAATTGCCTTCTCTTTTCCTATTTCATCCTCTTGTGCTAAAAGTGCCCCCAATGAATTTTCCATTGCTGAAATGTATAAGATCAAGGGCTTGCCTCTGATAGGTGGCATCAATAGTGGTGGGTTCATAAGACATTTCTTTAATAGATTAAAGGCTTCTTCACACTTGTCATCCCATTTGAATATTGCATCTTTGTGCAAGAGTTGATTGAAATTGTGGCATTTTTCTACTAATTGGGAGATAAATCTCCTAATGTATTGGATCCTTCCTTGTAAAGATCACATCTGACTAATGTTCTTGGGTGCTTCTATTTCCATTATAGCCTTTACTTTAGCAGGATCAACCTCTATCCCTTTTGAAGATACAATGTAACCTAAGAGTTTGCCAGATTGAACTCTGAATGCACATTTCTTTGGGTTGAGTCTCACTTTGAATTCGTCTAGCCTTTCAAAAATTTTTGCTAAAATTGGTAGGTGTTCTTTCCTTGAATGTGATTTGGCTAATATTTTTTCCACATAATCCTCCATGAATTTATGCATCATATCATGAGATATTGTGGTCATTTCTCTTTGATAGGTCGCTCCTGTATTCTTTAACCCAAATGGCATAACATTCCAGCAAAATGTACCCCACGCACATGTAAAAGTGGTCTTATCTTGGCCTTTTAGTGCTTTCTTTATCTGATTATACCCACTAAATCCATCCATGAGTGAGAACATAGAGTGCCTCACCGTTAAGTCTACAATGGCATCAATACTCGGAAGTGGAAAATCGTCCTTAGGACATGCCAAGTAAGTCTCTAAAGTCCGTGTAGATTCTGATGGATTTGTCTGCTTTTGATACTAGCACTATATTTGAGATCCATTGTGCATAATCAATGGCCCTTATAAATCCCACTTTCAATATTTTTTCTAACTCCACTTTGACAAGTAGGGCTATATGAGGATGCATTTTCCTTAATTTTTTCTTAACGGGTTTTGCTCCTTCCTTGATATTGAGATGATGCATTATCAAATTTGGGTCTAAACCTGGCATATCATCATAAGACCATGAAAATTTAACTTGTCTTTCTTTAAAGAACTTAATGAATTCTGTCCTTTCTTCGCTAGATAGGGATGTTGCTAAGTGGATGAACTTTGGCTCTGTTTCTGATCCAATGTTTATCTTTTCTGTTGGCTCAATTAAGATCAGAGATCTTTCTTCATAGTGTTCTGGTAGAACATCCAAACTCCCTTCCATAGGTGCCTCAGTTGGGTTTTCACCTTTGGAAACATCCTTTATTTCTTTGTTTTTTTCTTGATCTAATGTTGCCACAAAGTGGTTTTCAACACTTGATTCTTTTCCTTTTCCTTTTCCTTTTCTATATTTTTTTTTTTTTTTCATTTTTTCTCAGATTAGAAGTTTGGATGCTCCCTTTGATCATTTCTTCCTGATATTCTTTGATAGAAGAAGGTTCAACCATGTTGAGGTATTGGGACACCATGTTATCATTCAAGAAAATTGGCAAGGTAGTTGGTTCAATGGCATTCCATTCAATTAAGTCCGGATGAATGAGAGTTAATGGGTCAACACTTGGGTTTGTCTTGATTGGGTTTAAGGTGTAGATCTTTTTATTGGAGGGTTCATACATTGTATCTTGAAAATCTCAGACATGGGCTTCCTCTAAATGATCTAAAGAAGAAGGATCAAAGTCCCCCTCACTAGATTCCTCTCAAGTTTCTGTGGGATAGAAATCATGTGGATTAAACCTAGTGTTTGATTCTTCCATAGTAGGTCTCCATGAAGGAACATATGGTTCACCTACTCACTGATTGATTTCTATCTCTATACTTGGTACATCATTTAGAATCACTTGGCTAGAACTAGATGCTTGATTTGAAGTCGATTCTGTCATGGGTCCTTTATTTTTGGTAGAATCATAGGTATGAATAACATCAATACCCTTGTCTTGGCATGACTCATCTGATAGGGTCTCCCATTCCCATTCATTAGAATCCTCATCACTATGAGACTCTAATTGTAATATTTGGCTATAAAGTTGGGGATGATGGTTTTGAGTGTATCCTTCTTCAAGATACCCTATTCCTGCTTTCTCCTTAGAATCTTGCCATGTAATTTCTAAGGGTTCAATGATCCCTTCATTCTTTGTACCTAGAGGTCCTTGACCTTTGTATCCCATCTTTTGCATGATTGCAAACCCTTTCCCATATTGATGTGTGGGAATGGTTATATTTTGGATATGTTTGACATGGGCACTTGAGTCTTCATCCTTGTACAACTAGTTCAAAATTTCATTGTCCTCTTCATCCATGGCGGATGATGTACTTGCCCTCACAAAGTTATCATTATATCTATGAGGTATATTTGAGGGTTTCCCAAAGGACTTGAGCGATAAAGGTAGATCCATCATAGATAAAGAGTATTCACCTACTCCCTTTTGCTTAATCTTACATTGTTTATAAAATTTTTTCATCATTTGGTCCATCTTTTGATAATGGGACTCTTTGGTGAATACTTGAGTAGCTTGTATATGATCTTCTTTTATCTCTTCAATAATGTTATCCTCGTTAACCCTCTCTTTTCCTTTAGTTGAGGTAGTTGGGTTAATGATTTTTGGTGTGTCTTCAATAATAACTTCTTCCATCTTTGCCTTTCCCTTCAACGAAGAAGTGTTCTTAGAATTTTGACCTTGCTCTACTTGCTTAGGTATGGACCCTTCAACATTGTGTGGAACCAATGAGTCATTGATAGGCTTGACATTATTACAATTTTGGAATGGATTTAGATCTCCACTTACCATTATCTCTTGACCTAGATATGGGAATTTTAAGCATTGATGATAAGTTGAAGGAACGACTTGGATTTTGTGGATCCATGGCCTTCCTAAAAAAATATTGTAAGTCAACTTTAAGTCTAACACTTGGCATATGGTCTCTTTTTGCATGGGACCAACTCTTATGGGTAAGACTATAACTCCTCTTGATGCTCTTTCTTCATCATCGTAGGCTTTTATGGTTATTTCCTTCTTTGGGTCAATAGCCTCCTCAAAAAATCCTAGGGCTTTTACCAAGCTAAGGGTACAAATATTTAGGCCAACACCTCCATCTATAAGGACTCTTTTCACCCTATGCTTGTGGATCAACACTTCTATGTGTAAGGGCAGATTTTGGGGATGGTTAAGGGACATGTCATCTTGTTTGGAAAATGATAGGCAATGAGGTGCGATTAGGTGCCCTACCATGTTTTGGAATTTTTCTACCTCCAAATTTAGAGGCACATTTGTTTCCAACAAGGCTCTTTCCAAGATATCCTTATGAATTGGTGATAGTTTGAGCAGCTCAAGAATAGAAATTTGAGTGGGAGTTCTTTGCAATTGATCTACCAAGTTGTATTGCTTTGATGATGATGTGGAAGCTTGGTTTGATATCACCACTTTTGGAGCATTGGTAGGTAGGATAATTTTTGATGCTTGCTCCCTTGTGAAAACATTTGATGATACTTCCCTTGACTTATCTTTCACCATGATAATGTTTATGGTTTGATCCTCTCGTAGGGTGTTTATCGTGTTATCATATGTGTGAGAAAAGTTCACTTTCTCATTACCCTTTTTATGATTTTGATTCGATGACTCACCCTTTTCATGATTCAAAAAGGGATTCTTGTAGGCTGTGTGATCCTCATTGTTTTGAGGCCCTTCAATTTTGATGGTGTTATTATCAATTAGATCTTGCACTAAGTGCTTCAATCTCATGCACTTGTTGGTTGGATGACCTCTTTTTCAATGGTATTCACAATGATGAGATGCATTCCACCAATAAGGTTTGACTTCGGGTTCATAACTTGATATGTCAGGTAACGTGATGACTTGATTGGCCAACAAGGTTCTTAGTACATTCTCCAAAGGTTCACCTAAGTAGGTGAATTTCATTTTGTTATAATTGGAGTTTGATTTTGACTTATCCCAAGTCTTATTGTTGGAAGTGTTGGGATTGTTGTTGGAATTATTGGAATTAAATGGAGCTTTACTTGATTGATTAACATTATTTGAAGAATTAGCTCCATATGGTAGTATAAAAGGAGTAGAATTTAAGTTGTGTGCTTCCACAACTCCATCATTTACAAGGTTTTTATTGTTATTCTTTGTCCAAGATTTAGATTTATCATTGTTTTTGTTGGACCCTTGATTATTGAAATACTTAGGCACATAATTATTGTTGTTGTTGTTGTTGTTGGATTTGTTATCCTTAAATAATTTAACTTCACCTCTTTTGACCAAGACATCTTCAATCTTTATCCCATTTTCTATGAGTTTCTCAAATGTTGGGGGACATTGAAGTTGTAATCTATAATTCATTTCCGAAGTCAAATTGTTGGTGAAGATTTACATCTTCTCTTTCTCTGGGATACTTTGTGCATACCTTGCAAAAATGGTCCTCCACCTTTATAAGAATCCTAAAAAGGACTCTCCATCTTTTTTTTTGGTATCACATAACTTGACCATAGTAATTTCGTGCTCAATGTTATAAGAGTAATGGGTTGTGAACTTGGAGGATAACTCCTCAAAGGACTTTATTCCCAGGGTTAGTTTTGAAAACTGCTCCATTGCGGGACCTCCTAAGCTCCTAGGAAAGAGTCTCATTAGATATGTATCATTGTGCATGAACTCTATGCTTAGGGCACAAAACTCCCTTAAATTGTCCTATGGGTCTGTTTTACCCATGTACTTATCGTATTTAGGAAAGATGGTATTGAAAGGAAAAGATACCATTGCTAAACTTTTGTCGAAAGGAAAAGGACACAAAGCTTCTATGGAAAATGCCTTAGGTTCAGCTACCTTCTTCATGGTATCAATTTTCTCTTGGAAGGCCTTTATTTTCCTAGTCATAACATTGATAGGATCATCTTGGTGTTGGTCTTTCTTGAGTTGGTCAATATCAAAGTCATAGGGCAACTTTACCCCCTTTTGTGCTAGGTTTAGGAAGAAGTTCTCCCTATCTTTGTCTATTAATTTCTCCATAACCTCTAGGAAATCATTGTCTTAGGTAGCTTTCTCAACCCTTTCTTCAAGTGTCTCCTTAGGATTATAGTTGGCATTGTTGATATTATGATAGGCTGAATTCATATCACCCATCTCTTCAAGTCTTGGTTCAAACAGGTTCGTGAAAATTTCTTCTTGTTTAGGATCTTTGAAAACACTTTGGTGCTCAACTTCTTGGCTTGGGTTTACAAAAATAGTGCTATCTCTTGGTAATGATACCCTATATGTTTGGGACTACGTGGAAACTGGCATCCAACAAGGGTTCATTTTGGAATGATCCTTGATGTGAGAATTGTTGATTTTATATTGAAGAAATTTAAAAATATAAGATGATTTTCAATGGATATCTCTCACTTGTTTATGTATTGCAAACACAAAAATCACGCATTCACTTGTCTCTTTTTACCCACTGAAACACAAAATGTTTGATTTGAAGAATGTTATCACGAGTTTTTCATAAGAATGCACTTCAAGCACCTACCTAGCACAAGATTTGGTTTGTAAACATGGCTCTAGAAGGTGATCTTTTTATTTTATCAAGGATTTAGTATTGATTCCGTTCAAATAGACTTTAATCTCTCATCCCCTAAGTATGTTAAGGGGCTTCCCACATGCACCAAGGTATGATTTTGCGCAATCCTTGAGGACTACTAGAGGAAGGTTGAAAAATTAAAATCCGTTTGTCACACACCCCATTAAGGATGCATGTGTTTCATTTTAGAGTGGGTTGGATTCCCATGGCAAAAAGTGAGTGTATCCCACTTTGGGCTGTCCCTCTCACTGGCCTCGTTAAGGCAAACTTGGGAGGCAAGCCCACTATTTCTCTAGCATGTATATGGAAAACAAGAAATGAACTTAGGCCGACAAGTTTGGGAGTTTGATTCACTCAAAGAGTGAAGAGCATATCCCTATTGTCTTTCTTTGTTCCACACACTTAAACACATGTTTGTTCTTTCCCTATCTCTTGACAAGGATATTCTTAAAATTGAAGTGTGTAATTCATTTCCTATTTTATTTTAAGCTATGTCAAAAGAATGCCGCAATTTGATCAAGTGCAAGCTTGAATAGAGAAATACCTTTCCTTGTAGCTAGCCTAAGCTAGGGGCATTTTTGAAAGGTTTTTGTCATTATTTTTCAACTTACCTTGGCAATAGCCTCCTCCAAATGTGCTTGTCCTCCAACAAGTTAGTCAACACCAACAATCACAATGAGGAAAAATCAAAGCAAAATGAATGAAGCAACTAACAATGTATTGAACTTTTAAGCACCTTAATTGCAAAGTTTTAAGGAAAACTTGAACTTAAGGACTAAAGATCCAATTTAAAGATACAAATTTTGATTTGTATGCTTCAATAACAACAAGATATTTTTGATATACCTGATTGTCTTCTTCTTCCATTGTTTCAAGAACTGCTTTGATATGAGCTATGTTCTCCTTCAATTTTTTAAGTGGTATGTGGCTCAGGTTGAAAAGGAGACAGGTAGGAACTTGAAGTGTCTGAGATTTGACCGAGGTGGAGAATTTATATCCAATGAATTTAAACTATTTTGCAATGATAGAGGGATCAAAAGACAAATGTCTGCACCTAGACCTCCTCCACAGAATGGTATAGCAGAGACAAGGAACAAATATATCTTGGATTGTGCAAGGACATTAATGATTGAAAAGAATGTTGCACAAAAGTATTGGAAAGAAGCTGTAAGTAGAGCTGTTTATACTCTTAACCGAGTACAGATCAAAAAAGGTACAAATTTGACACCTTATGAGTTATGGCATGGGTATGCACCTAATGTAAAGTACTTTAGAATTTTTGGAAGTAAATGCTACATACTGAAGGACAATAGGAATGGAAAATTTGATGCTAAAAGTGATGAGGGTATATTCCTAGGCTATTCCACAAAAAGTAAAGCTTATAAGTGTTTGAACTCTAACACTAACAAAATTGTGGAAAGTGTGAATGTCAAAGTTGATGAGTATGTAGAGAAAAATGAAGTTGACAGTAAAAGAGAACCAGAAGATTACAGATCTTTTGTGTATATAGAGGAAGGAGAGGCAAGTGACAGACTTGCACCTAAGGTTGAGTCTCGAGTAAGAAATGTCGAGCATCAAGAAAACAATGCCGAGAGAGAAGAAGAACATGCTGAGTGATAGGAAGAAGCTGCCAAGTATCACAGAGAGATTGTCGAGCATTCAGAAGCTGAATTTGATAATCTTGTTGGTGAACCTAAAGAGAAAAATGAAAGGAAAGAAGAACCTATTCTAGCACAATATGTAAGGAGACATCACAAGCCTGAACAAATTATTGGAGACAAAGATACTGGAGTTCTGACCAGAAGCAAGACAAGAGATCCAACATGTTTACTATGTGAATTCGAGCCAAAGACAACAAAGGAGGCATTAGAGAATGAAGAATGGATAGAAGCAATGAATGAAGAGATAGACCAGATAGAGAAGAATGATACTTGGACTCTGATGCCGAGACCAAAAAATAAGAATGTCACTAGGAAAAAGTGGGTATTCCGAAATAAGCCGAATGAGCATGGTGAAATCACAAGAAACAAAGCTAGGATGGTATGCAAAGGCTACGCACAAGAAGAAGGGATAGATTATGGGGAGACATTTTCCCCTATAGCTAGATTGGAAGGAGTAAGAACTCTGCTTGCATATGCTGCCTATAAATATTTCAAGGTATACCAAATGGATGTTAAGTCTGCATTTTTAAATGGTATATTAGAAGAAGAAGTGTATATTGAACAACCAGAAGGATTTGTTGATCCAAACAAAAGACACATGGTTTGAAAACTGAATAAAGCACTGTATGGACTAAAGCAAGCTCCCAGAGCATGGTATGAGAGACTGCACAACTACCTAATACAGATTGGATTCTCAAGGACAAATGACACAAGCAATCTGTACATGAAAGATGAAGAAGGTAAATGAATCTTGTTAGCTAAGATCTTTGTAGATGATATTATATTTGGTGGACAAGATGCCTTGTGTAAGAAATTTTCAAATGAAATGCAAATTGAATTTGAAATGAGTATGTTTGGGGAGATCAAGTTTTTTGTTGGTTTATAAGTATATTAGATGGAGAAAGAAATTTTCATCACCTAGTCTAAATATGTTCATGAGATACTGAAAACCTTTGGTATGGAAGATTCAAGGCCAGTAAGTACTCCCATGGCTACTGGATAAAAGTTGTCTAAAAATGATGATGTTGTAGAAGTTGTACACACTAAGATGTGCACTTCTCTAAGTCATTACTTCCAAGAGAATCCATGAATGGGAAACCTTGAGAAAGAAACCTAGAGCTCCCTAGGCATGGAGTCACAAGGATATTAAGAATGCTCTCAGCTCTTCTTTTATAAGAATGAGATTAGTATTCAAAAGTTGGATCCTAGAATGAGAAGAGAGCTCTTCTTTTATAAGAAATGAGAATCAAAAGACAATGGAGATTAAGAGGCAAAAGATTTGATCAAGGATGGAGTTTGAAAGAGGGATCAATCCATGTGCACAAGTCTCCTCCAATGAGAAAGAAGTGTTGACTTTTGAGCCTCATGTGAGACAAAAAGGCCTTTTCTCCTTTTTATAAAATAAGAATAATGCTTTATTTGTGCAACTTGGGATAAAAGGAAAGTGGGGGCATTTTATTTAATAAAAGGGGAGGGAATTCCTTTTAAATAAATAAAGAATTAGGATAAAATTGTTAGCCCATAGAATAAAATCAAATAAATGATAAAATTAAGATTTGATCAAGGAAATTGATTTGATTGAAAATGTTGATTTAAAAATATTGATTCAGGGATTTGATAAATTGTTTCCATCATTTGATAAATTGAAGAATGGGGCCCAAAGTATAGGTGACCATTTTAGGGTGCATACAGAAGTAAACCAGACTTTGTATAGATCTATGATTGGAAAGCTACAGTATGCTATACACAATAGACCAGATATTGCTTTAGCTGTTGGGATTGTGGCAAGATTCTCTGCCAATCCTAAGGAAACTCACATGATGGCTGTCAAAAGAATAATGAGATATTTGAAAGGGACTATTGACTATGGATTGTACTCCAAGAAGCATGAGAAGTTTGAACTGAGAGTGTATACATATGTTGATTGGGCAGGAAATGTGGATGACAGAAAGAGTACTAGTGGTGGAGCTTTCTTTCTTGGATAGAGATTAGTTTCCTGGACAAGCAAGAAACAAAATTGCATTTCCCAATCTACTATTGAAGCCGAGTATGTGGTTGCAGCTGTGAACTATTGAAATTTGATATGGATAAAGCAATTGTTGGTAGGCATGAAAGAAGAAATCACTGAACCAGTTGTCATTTTCTGTGACAACACAAGTGCTATCAACATCTCTAAGAATCTAGTGATGCACACAAAGACCAAACACATTGCCATCAAGTATCATTCCTTGAGAGAACTGGTACAAGATAAAGAGGTCCGAATGGAATATGTGAATACAAAGGAACAACTAGCAGACATATTCACTAAGGCTTTATCTCAAGAAGCTCATAAATATCTGAGAGGTCAATTAGGGGTCCTTCTCCTAACTGAGGCTGCCTAGTCAAGCTAGGAGCACTGCATCAAATGTGCTACAAAGAGTATCTAACAAGTTGATACAGAGACAGGTCACACTTTAGGAGTAGCCTAGAGTCATGAAAAGTATAGCAAAGCCAATAATTAGTCATAAGCAAAGATGACAGAGGGAGAAATACTATTACTGAACTAAAAAGATGATATCTACATCTGCAGGATGTATGTTTTTAGGTGCTGCTTTGGAATTTTTGTCAAAGAGGGAGATGATCATAGATGAATACACATAATGAAATTTTCATGGGAGATCAAGTAAAAGGGAGAGATTCAGTGGACGGTCATACAAGCATAGCTAATTGATTTTGTATCAGAATGAAGCTAAGGATATTATAAATGTTTCTGATGGACATATAAGTTTTGGATTGGTTGGTAATTCATGTGATATTCATATGGTGTTGCCATCAATGCCAAAGAGGGAGATTGTTGGAAACTGCAATTAAAGCAATTGTTGTATTGTCATTGATGTCAAACCTTAATTGGTAAGACTGTTGTTATTTAAGAAAGTACTATATCTATTTGATTGTTGCTAAGGGGAAAGGCAAGGTTGGTAAAAATACCTACGGAAAGGTTGAGTTATTTTGATACTTTAATGAGTACTTGATTATGTGGCACAATGATAAGATAATGTATTGTTTGTCTGAGTATGAATGAAGAGTAAATTGGTAGGCTTAACCGAGCAAAAGTGAAGAAATCGAGTTTAAGCCGAGTGATGTTAGTGTTGACCGAGCTAGTATATGTCGAGTAAATTCAGTGTTGACCGAACATCAGTATTAGCCGAGGAAATAGTTTTTTAAGGTGACTGAGCTTTCTAGTGAAGATCGAGGAGTTGAACATAGTATTGATTGAGCATTAGTATTTTACATTTGAGGAAGAATTCAGATCTCCAACTGACATCGTTGAATTCTTGGATTATGTAAAATGTGTTGACTTTATTTATTGATTGTATGAAAGCATTTAATGCACTATAAAACATTTTATTGTAAATCTATTAAGAGATTTAAGATATTTCTAGAAGGATAGCCAAAGAACAAAAAGTAGGAAGGATTTGATGAATATGACCTAACCCTAAGATCTACGAAGGAGATTAAGCGGCAAAAGATGTATTGACCTAATTGAGGAAGTATTAAGGAAACCTAAGCTAGAGGTTGAATGAGAAAGGATGCTGGAAGTGTTGTTGATGTTATTGATTATACAAGCAGAGAAGTTTGAAGGAGAAGTGTTGTGATTGCTTGAAGAGAGTTCCGAGCAGATCAGTGATGGAGATGGTAAAGTTTCATAGTCAATAAGCCAACATATGTGTACAGAATTGGATCTGGTATTTGCAAAGTGAGTTGTATGTTTTTCAGATCAATACTACTGCTACTTTCTAACCATTGTATCAGTCAAAATCCTTTTAACAGAGGTTGACCTAACAATCATTTGTATAAATCCTTTGAACAAGGTTGCATTCTAATGGAGTATATGTAAGTCCTATAACAAGGCACACTTTTAACAGAGTGGTTTAAATTCTTTAACCGGGTCACACCTGACAGTGTGTTTGTAACCTTTGACAGGGTTGGCTTTTCACCGAGCTCACTTCAGAAGAGTGAACATAATAGTAACATGTTATAAATTGGTTTTTCCCAAATTGGGTTTCCACTATAAATCCTAGTGTTGATACTTATGTGAATGTTTTGGTTTGAACATTTCTGTGTTTTACAAGTTAGATACTATTGGATAAGTGGACTACACTGTTATATGTTTCTGTTATGCAATCAGGAATGACCGAGTAGCTGATGATTATTAATTCTGATTTGTTGAAGAGTTTTAAAGTTTGTTTTATACATCTAGACCTGAGAATAACTGATTCAACCCCCCTCTCTTTTGTTCTAATTCATATTAACATAAACTTTCAAAGAGAACCAAAATAGAACTTATTGATCTCACAAATGAGATGATGCCAAAGGAAGATGAGACTGCCGAACAAAGAGCTATTGGGACTTACAAAGACATTTAGTTAGGGACCCATGTTAAATGTACCATCATGGTAGATGAGTTGGACAAGACCAAAGCTAGGGTTACAAAATTGTAGAGAAAATAGGGAGAATCTACAGGTTTAGCATACATGTGTTGTATAGCTCAACTACCTCTCTCTATCTTCTACAAAAATACATGCCTTGGTGATGATGATGAGGAAAGAAATTGCAAGGATTTTTTCAAGTTCTTACTGCAAAAAGTGATATGTAATTTCAAGGGAGCCCAATAGGGATAGGGTCTCGTGTACTATTTATTTTCTCTTTTGTTAATTGTCATCCTGGGTATTTTATGAAAAATGTTAAATTTATTTTGGTTTTTAGTTTTGATACTTTAAGTAGTATAGTAATGTTTACTAGTGGGGTTGGCCCTAGGTCTGTTATAAGACTCATGTTAGTTTAGATGGTAGGATGGATAAAACTTCTAAGGACTATTACTCTTTTTTGATGATGTTGATTATCATTATATTTTGATTTTTCTAATATTTGTAGTTAGCAATTAATGTGTTGTTAATGTGTTGGTTATATTTGATTGTTGACTGAATGCCCTTTGGGCTATTGTATTTATGGGTCAACATCCTTGTTATGCTTCTTTTAATATAAAAAACATGTATTTAAACTTGTTCATTTACCTAAGGGGGGTTTAATAATTATAAAACAATTCATGTTTTCCATCTACACATTAAAATATTCTTTATCTAAAGTTATTTCTTACCACCACCCATCTTCATATATGCAATAACATAAGTATCAAAAGGTAGAGGATATGACTACACCACCAAGGGTAAACCATGCTAAGAGGACTAGATTGTGAGTTTAGTCTTATCTAGGAGTGAGACAATATTTTAAGTGGATCTATAATAATACAATTAGCATTGACTATATTTCAAAAATTAAATTTCAATTATTGATCACAATATACATTGACAACAAAATGAACCATAAAATATTGTAGAATGATAAACAAATCTAATCACATCTTTACCCTCTTTATGTAATTTAAATTGCTTACTAATTATTCATATCATTTAATTAGATCTAAATTATTATTTAATACCAATATACACTCATAACTTTCATTGGGTCTTTCCTTATTTACAATCAAATGTAAATACTCATAATTTGGAGGAAATCACTTAGCTTGATTTCTTCTGCCAGTTCTTGTATTGCAAGGTGTAGACTTTCAAAGGTCAATGGAAGAGCATAGCTTAACATTATTTTTCACAAAATGCATAAATTTGTCTTTATTGGCTTGTCTTTAAACAACTTATTCAACTTTGATGAGGTTCAACACCACCAAAATTAGAGAAAACAATAAAGTCGATAAAAAATTTAGAATCAGCAAAATGTGATGAAATAAAATAATTTAGGTTAAGTTAAATGATTAATATAATTAGTAACTCAAATTACATTATTTTTTCATAATGATAAACTTAGATGGTAAAGAGGGTTAGGATGTGCTTAGTTTTGTTTGTCATTTTTGGATATTTTATGGTTAGTTTTTTATATAAGTTGCGATCAACAATTGGAATTTAATTTTTTGAAAATATAATCAACACTAATTGTATTATTGTAGATCCATTTAGAAAATTTCTCTCCTCTTATATGATACTACTCTCACAATTTGGCCCTCTTAGCATGGTTTACTCTTGATGGTGTAGTCATGCCCTCTCTTTGTTGCTACTTATTTTATTCTATATATGAAGATAGGTGGTGGTAACGAAGGTTATTAGTGTCTAGAGGGAAAATGTGAAACTTCTTTAATAACTAGTAAATCTCCAATATATTTGGACAAGTTTGAATATACATGCTATGTAGAAACATAATATTAATATGTGATAAGCTAATTATATTGTATTTTCTTATTTAAACACTAAGACTATAGTGGAAATAATATTTTAATACTTTTTGAATCCTTCTTTATAATTTCATGTGATCCATCATGAATGATCTAGAGCTTGTCTTTTGATAAGAGGCCCTTGGTTTTCAATGAATAATGTAGTGTGAAATGTGATGGTTAACTATAATATATTTGAAATAAACAGATCAAGAAAGAAAGAAAATAGATTTGGATCAAGATGTAACAAGGACATGGGGGTAAACCTATCAATAGAAACAAAATGCCCATGTGATTGAGTCCAAGTTATATAATTTATTGTAGGAAGGATTGACCTAGACCAATTAGGACATAGGTAGGGTGATGATTGGCTTATAATAAATTGGATCAACTTATGTCCAAAATACTAACATAGATTAATTTTTTAAGGGGATCATATTCATGATAGGACTAAAAATAAACATAAAATAATGACAACATATGAACTCTTCTCCTTTAAAACATGTTTTTTGATAAGAGTTTTTTTAATAAATAATATTAAAAATTTATTGAAAATCCTTTTTAAATTCTTATCTTAGATTATCCATTTTGTTATTACCTCACTATATTTTCATCTAATCGTTAAGTAATGCTTAAGAATGAAATGTAGTTAATATAACATAAACTAGACATTTTCCCTTAAAGTGCTAGTTTGCTAACAATCAATAGTTAATGACACTAAATATAATAATACTTTGTACTTGAGTAAAGCATTTAACTGAGCTTAGATGAAAAATAGACCTTGACTAGGCCTAAAATTTGATATCATTACAAGTCATATGTAATAAAGTTTGGTCATTTAATTACATTTCAATTTCAATTTAAAATAAATATATATTGTCAAAAAGAATTGAGTAATTTGTCAAAATTAATAATTTTTTTTTTAAATAACATAATTAATTTTAAAGAAAATGCAATCATATTAACAAATACTAACAATAAAGTAGATGGCATACAATGTTTTATAAATATTATTAATTATAGATACAAATGATTTATTTAATATTATTTTAAAAATATATTATAATCTAGATATATTAAATTAATATAGCCATTTTAAGAATTGATCTATATATCAAAAAAATATTTATATAAAAAAATAGAGATATCACGTTATTATTTAATAGCTATTTTATTTTAGTGTACAATTATTTAAGAAATATTTTATTTTATTTACATTCTTTACAATAAAAATAAACATAAATTAAATTAATATAAACAAAAAAAATTCACCACTCAATATTATTCTATCTTTTTTTAGATTGAGGAATCAAGTAGACCCCCTACAAACTGCAGTGCACAACACACCCTCTGATATTGCGTGGGCTTGTGGGACATTGGACCTCATGAGTACCAAAAGAAACTCTTTCCAATTGAACCAAGCCCACAACTACTATTACATTGTTCTAATAGTCTATAATCAATATTTGTAATTTAAACTATTTATATAAATTAAATCAAAGTAAAAATCACTTTTATTATTTAATAAAATCTATGTTTAAAATCTAAAATAAAAAATAAATCATAGGGAAGAGATACTAGTCTCGAACTTGTGCTTCTGTATTATATAGTATCAATTCTCTAAGATTAATATAGTATCTAAAAATAAATAAACAATAGTTTAATTGGTTAAGTATAATTGATGAGGATAATAGTATGTTGATTGCGCTATCTACCAAGATTTACAACTCTCAAGTTATTATATAGGAGATGGGGTGGGGATCATCCCCTAGGCAATTTCAAAAAAATGGATACCGTCTCAACTAAAAAAATATCAACATAAATAAAGGGTTCGAGTTCAATTGGTTGAGCACAATTGGTGACAACAATACTATCAGGCATAGAAAGCCATTCGCCAAGGTTCAAACCCTTGGAGGCATGTTTGGACTAGGTTTGACCTTGAATTTGACGAATGGGATCCCCTAAACGTGGCTACTTAGCTGAAGAAGGCTTTTAGATTAGATGTATTCTTACTCATATCATTGTGAATTCCCTTGCATGTGCCTGCTTAGCCAAAGGAAGATTCTATTTTAGATGAATGCTTAGTCATATTGTTTTTTATTAGATTTATAGGGAAAGGGCCTTGATTTAAAACATAAAGAATAAAACAACATTAAAATAGTATCTAGGACCAACACCTAAATAGGGAATGAGGTTTCAACACTATAAAGAGACAAAACAACACTATAAAAAAGACAAGTTCATCAATATAATCTAAAATAACTACCATAGATCAAAAAATGATGAGAGTTTGAACCACCATTGACATAAAAACTATTAACATAAAGATAACTATAATAACCATTCAGGTCTCTGATCAAAATTGTGCGAGATCCATCTAGGAGCATGGGACCGAACCAAAAACAAAATAGACCAAGACATCTAGCTAGAATTAAAAGGAACCTAAATAAGGCCACACTCCTTCTCCAACTTGTCCAATGACTCTGATCAGGCATCCTACTGATCATTTTGAGGGTTATGCCCTTTTGATCCTCTGTATTCACTAGTATTTTAAAGCTAATTATTAATTTTGGACTCCAAGTTGAGATCCCCATCACTTCTCTTTTCATTATGCCTTAAGTAATGCAAGTAAGAGAATGAAGATCATTCTCCATACTTGAGAATTTATTAGTATCCATATTCTATAGAAAGTTCACTCTCTCATGATGCCCAAAAGAGGGTCATTTTCATTTTTATTTTCCTCCTCTAAGACTTGATTGTCCTACATTGTAGCCCTCCTCATGGGTTAAATCCAAATCTTCTTCATTAGAACCCTGAATTTCTTAGTTGTCCCTAGGTTTCTCTAAATCCTCCATATTTTTGAGAGAGCTAGTCTCCTAATCCTATTATTCTTCTTTCCCCTCATAAAAATCATATTGTCTATCATTCCCATCTTTTGAATGATCTTGGGAAGACATAATCTCCTCTTTCTCCATAGCAAGATTTTTACCTTTTGTTGGAGGTTCCTAGCAAAATTTTCCAATCTAGCAAATCTACGGCTCCCAAACTAGAGCCAACAACCTCTTTCCCCAAATTTGAATCCATTTCCTTTTTGTTCTCATCAACATCTCCCAAAATAGTGATAGTGACCCATTGGTTATGATGTTTATTGGGCTTTTTATGAGAGGTCCCAGGGAGATAAAAAAACATCTTTCTTTTTTCAGGGGTAACCATAAGTAATTTGTTGAGGGGTAGAAGGGTAAAAATACCCCTTTTATTCTTATTCTCTCCCTAGGAATTAGGATGAACAAAATAAGTAATAGAGAAATCTCCCAAGGAAAATCTTCAAGGGGTGATATTCATAGCTTACGGGGGACACAATGGAGGCAAAACATGTTGTTCAGTAGACATAGGATTGTCATGTGGGTCAAAATCAAGGGTATACTTATAAAGATCCATGATTAGTACTTGATTGAACAAAGGGGAAACACCTCCCTCAACACTTTATTGTAATGAAGAGAACAATAAAAAAATAATATTAATCTTTTCACTATGCCTAACATGGTTTAGTAATGGGAAATGGTAGCCATGGATAATCATATATCTAACCTCAAGTGTAAAATAATGCATAATGTGTGAGCTAATAGGGAAATAAGGGGGAGGAAGGTTCAACTTATAATACCCATTTTGAAATCTCTTTAGCTACTTCCCATCCTCAATAATTTTTTTTATGAAGCTTTGGTATTTCCCTGAACTTTTCTTGACAATTCTCATCCTAGAGTTTTCAAGACCTGTAGCATTCGTAATCATTTAGGAGATACAATAAACTCCAAAATTTCCTCTTTAACCCTTCCCCTAGTCCAAGAATTGATAAATTTAGAGGTGAGGGTGTCATTATACCCCTGCATTGCCATATAGAATGAGCCCAAGCTTGTTTGCAAAAACAATTCCTACAAATCCATATTTTTTCTCAAGGCATCAAAATTCACTAGTTTTGATCTTTTGTGAGGGCCCCCCATATCTTTTGTTAGTTTGTCAATCACAGACTAGAGATTTCTTCTTTTGATAGATAAACACCAATTTTTTTACCACCAAATAGAAAATGAGATTAGCTTGATAAACAAAGATCATCTATTCATAATTAATAGTAATAATAACATCTCTTGGGAAGGTAAAATTCTTCATATCAAGTAAATACATCTTATTTAATTCCATCACATTATACTAATTATTTCCTTTTTTTCATCACCACTCTCATGTGTAAATCCATCCTCAAAATATAATTTTGAAATTTTATGGGAATAAAATTAATGGTTTTAACAATATAGCTAGGGTGTGACAAATTAAAATTGAGGGAAACATTCATGTCATTCATTAGAAAAGTACTTTTTCTTATCTCATCATGATGGCTTTTGTTGATGTAGCAACCAAAGATGCCAATGAGGTCCATGTAATCTACCCCTACTTTAATGTCCAAATCCTCATCCACCCATGCCTGTTGGCAGTCCACCTCATACTCATTCTCCATGTCACCATATTTAAATTAGGAATTTTAGAATTAATTTGAATGATATTTTTAATATTTAGCATGATGTTATCCATGTTCAACTATTTCAATTTTGAATTTGGAGGAGAATTCAACCACCATATTCCCTTCACAATAGACATGTTAAACTTTAATTTGAAGGAAGCTCTTGAGGGACCTTATACTATCTCCCATCAATGTTGGTATCTCCCAAGGACCTTTAACCCCCTCTTTAAGGATATCAATTATCAATTTGGAGTTTCCCTCAACTTCAATCCTGTTATAGCCCAATTTCTTAGCTAATGTTAGGTCCTTCCAGGTAGTAGTAGCTCAAAAATGTTATTGGATTTCATGCCTAAACTCATTGTCATGCATTCAATCAAACACCCTTTATGTTCTCTTAAGATTGCACATGCACCATCCATCGTAGGCTTTCCTTTATACAAACCATCAAACTTTCATTTTATCCATCCTTGATTTGGGGGACACCACACTGTAGTAATTCTATTTATCTTCTTGGACCAATTGACCTTAGTCATATCTTGAATTGAGACCCAAATTTGTTTATTCTTAGTCCTTGATAGCTCTTTAAATATATTGAAAGAGGTCATGTTGATATTCTCTTTTATTTGATGTTTTATAGACATAAATACCTCTTTACTTGGTTTTAAGAGTTCTCTAAATATTTTTTCATTGCATTCATTCTACAGGCTCCAAGTCACCATTGGGAGGATTTGTTTCCAAAGCTCCCAAATAAAAGCATAAATATAAGGGAAAAAATTCCAAGACTACATAAATTGGGATAGAGTAGAGGGAAAAGCCAAATCCACTAACATTAAAGGCCTTATCATATACCAAACTTCAAGAGCATAGGGTCAGTGAAAGAAGGTATGGTCCATGCTCTTGCTATCTTGATAACACATAGTACATCAATTGATGAATTGGAAGTCTTTTTTATTCAAATTATTTATAGTGAGGATTTTATTGTGAACAATAGTCCACCAAAAGAAATTAATTTTTGGGATATTTTTTGGGGTCAAAACCTTTTTCCAATCCATCTATTGGGGTTTGAGAAGGGGAAGCTCCAACAATGAATAGACCAATTTGGAAAAAAGATTACAAGAGGGATTATGCTTCCACACCCATTCATCCTACTTGTATTGATCTAGAAGAGACCTACCCCCCGAATCATTAGTGGTATCATTATTAATGCTTTCCCAATTTCTAGGCAAACCATTCCTAGACTATTTGTTTCTGATCAGATGTTGTTTAAGTTTTTTAAAAGTAGGTTTACCATTGCTCCAAATTATATAATCCCAAACCTTCTCATCCATAATTCTACTGAAGAAGTCAACTAATCCATTTTCTAGGATGACAGAGGAGAAAGAAAGATCAAAGATCCAAACACATTTCCAGAATAAGGTATCCTTACCATTACCAACGAGCTTACTAATTCCTTTCCAAAATACATCTTGATATTTTTAAAAATTATTCAAATGATTGATCCATAGGGGAGACACTCCTCATGGAGGAATGCATTAGTTTTATCACCATTTATGTACTTAGCCCTCAAGATGTTCACCCAATTTTTAGAGCCTTGAAGAAATTGCCATTGAATCTTAGAAAGTAGAGCTTTGTTAAATATTTTGAGTCCCCTTATAATCAACTCCCCTTTTCTCTATGGGGTACAAAATTTTTCCTAGCTAACTAAAGAGTGTCTAGATTTTTCTTTAGATCCAATCTATATGAATTTTCTTTGTATTTGTTTTATTTTTTTAGCCACATAAGCTGATATTTTAAAAAGGGACAAGTAATAGATTGGGATATTTTGAAGGGAAGCCTTGAGAAGTTGGAATTTTCTTGCTTGGCTAAGAATTTTTCCTTTCCAACCAACCATTTTTTTGTAGAATATTTCAATAATGTTGTTCCAAAATGTACTATTAGGATATTTAGATATTAAGCGGAGTCCAAGGTAAGGGTCTTAGAGATTGGAAGCCTATTATATCAATCACTTTCTTAATAACTCTAGCCTTAACATTAAATAAATAGATCTTAGATCTTGATTTTGTTATATTTTATATATTGACCTAAAGAAAATATGTAATTTTATTAAGAATTGTCTTCTTGTGTTTGGCTTCAATGACCGAGGCTTCACCAAAAAAATATGGTATCTTCTACAAATTGTTGGTGGGTCTTAGCAGGCATAGAAGAATCGACTTTAACACCTATAATAGCTCCATGCTCAAGCATTTTCTTGCAGTTCTTGCCCAACACCTCAACAACCTCAATAGATTCCAATCCATCTGTTGGGGTTTGAGAAGAGGAAGCTCAAACAAGGAATCAATCGATCTGACAAAGAGATCACCATAGAGATTAGGCTTCCACATCCATTCATCTTGCTTGTATTGATCTAGGAGAGAGTTGTCCCCCAAATCATCAGTGATATCGTTTATAATCCTTTCCCAATCTACATGCCAACCATTCCTAGACTATATTTTTTTTATCAAATGTTATTTAAGGTTTTTCCAGGTAGGTTTACCATTGGTCCAAGTTATATAATCTTGAACCCTCTCACCCACAATTCTACTGAAAAACTCAATTAATCCATTTGTCGGGATGACATAGGAGAAAGAAAGATCACCACTATTTCTAGAATAAGGTATTTGTGTTATTACCAACAAGCTTACAAACTCCATTCCTAGGCACATCCCAACATTTTAGAATATTACTTCATATGATCAATCCATAGGGGAGAGCCTCCTCATAAATGAAGGCACTAGTGTTATCACTATTTGAATACTTATCCCTCAAGGTGTTCATCCAATCTTTAGAGCCCTTAAGAAACTACTACCCAATCTTAGAAAGTAACACTTTGTTAAAAATACCCAACCCTCCTTATATCCAAGCCCTCCTTTTCTCTTTTGGGTGCAACCTTTTTCCTAGCCGACTAAAGGAAGTCTATCTTTCTCTTCAAATTCTATCTATAGAAATTTTCTTTGGACTTGTTCTATTTTTTTGCCACATAAGCTAGAATTTTAAAAAGGCACGGGTAATGGACTAGGATATTTTGAAGGGAAGTGTTGAGAATTTGATCTTTTCTTACTTGGCTAGGCATTTTTCCTTTCCAACCAACCAATTTTTTATGTAATCTTTTAATAATGTTGTTCCAAAAGGCATTGTTAGGAGCTTTAGAGATTACAGGGAGTCCATGGTAAGGGTCTGAGAGATTGGCATCTTGGATGCCTATTATATCAATTAATTTCTTACTAACCCCAACCTTAGTATTGAAAAATCAGATTTTGCTTTCGTTATAATTTATATATTGACCTGAAGCAACCACATAATTCTTAAGAACCATCTTCCAGTGTTTGGCCTCAACCATTGCTCGACTTCACCAAAAATAATGGTATCATCTACAAATTTTTGTTGGGTCTTAGCAGACAAAAATGAAGTAGCTTTAACACCTATAATAGCCCCATGATCAAGAATTTTCTTATAGTTCCTTCCCAACACCACAATAACCCCAATAGATTCCAATCTATCTATTGGGGCCTGAGAAGAGGAAGCTCGAACAAGGAATAGATCAATTTAACTAGAGCTCACTAGAGCGATTAGGCTTCCAAACCAATTCATGCTGCTTGCATTTATCCAAGAGAGAGTTTCCCCTCAAATCTTTAGTGATATCATTAATAATCGTTTCCCAATCTGCATGCCAACCATTCCTAGGCTTCTAGTTTTGATCAGATGTTCTTTAAGGTTTTTTCCAAGTAGGTTTACCATTGGTCCAAGTTATATAATCCTGAACCTTCTCACCCACAACTCTACTAAAAATGTCAATTAATCCATTTGCCGGGATGACAGAGGAGAAAGAAAGATCACCCCTCCAAACATCTTTTCAGAATAAGGTATCCTTGTCATTACCAACAAGCTTACCAACTCCTTTCCTAAGCACATCCCGACATTTTAGAATATTATTCTATTTGACCAATCCATAGGGGAGACCCTCTTGATGGAGGAAGGCATTAGTGTTATCACCATATAAGTACTTAGCCCTCAAGATGTTCACCCAATCTTTAGAGCCCTGTAGAAACTAATACCTAATCTTAGAATGTAGAGCTTTGCTAAATATTTTGAATCTCCTTATATCCAGCCTTCCTTTGCTCTTTGATGTACAAACTTTTTCACAGCTAACTATAGAGAGTCTAGTTTTTTCTTAAGATCCTGTCCATAGAATTTTTTTTGAATGTGTACTATTTTTTTGTCACATAAGCCAAGTTTTTAAAAAGGGATAGGCAATAGATTGGGATATTTTGAAGGAAGCCTCGAGAAATTGGACTTTTCTTCTTGGCTAGGCATTTTGCCTTTCCAACTAGCCAAATTTTGTGGAATCTTTCAATAATGCCGTTCCAAAAGCATTATTAAGAACTTTAGAGATTAAGGGGGAGTCCACGATTACTCATCTTGTTGTAATCTGCTATATAAAGATAAAGATGCCCACATCTATGTCATGTTTCCACCAAAAAGAAAAAAATCAATAGACTTCACGAAATATAAATAGAAAATTGAGCTATCATGGTGGGATTGATATGTTGCGATTCCACCCATAACCGATGATTGAAATAAAATGCTCCACGTGAATCGAATTTCCTTCTGAAATAGAAAAGTCTCATATCACTTGTTGTCAAGAGAAGTACCAATTAAATCTCACATGCAATCCTATTTAAAACGATCCACACAGCCTTATATAAAGACCTCTGTACTGCTCTTTTCACGTGTATGAATTATTTTTCTTCTACAATACGTCAAACGTTTTAATGGAGTCGTCCAAAAGCAGATGGAAATGCATTATAATTCCATCAACTCATGTGCGTTGGAATGGCTTTTAATTTCATATTATTGTGAAACAGTTTTTTTCAACTGCTCAATACTTTTCTAAAGTTTTACACGTTGACGACGAATTTTAAGGATATGTTTGAAAGTGCCGCCACAAGACGACAAGATGGGAAATAGAATCCACAACGTGAGAAAGCCACGTGTCGAACGCCGCCAATTTTGAAAAATCTGTTCAAAGATGAGCAAACAGTAAAGACAAATTTCCGCATCTCGTTTAAAATGTCTTTTTTTCAACATGATCATTACCTACGTTCTATTTGCTCTCTGAGCTTTGACATCTATTCATACGGCCAAACCTTGAGATGGTGAGAACTCATTTGAAGAGTACAAAGGGAAAAACAACAACAATATTTACAATTTATCTATAATTTAGAGGAAATGTCTCTCTCCTTGATTTATTTCGCCAATTCTTGTAGTGCAAGATCTTGTCGATTTTCAAAGGTCAATGAGAGAACATGGAAATGGTTATCTAGGTCCTAGGGTCTTTAATGCAGAACTCATGGTGTATGATGGTAATTTATTTAATGAAGAACTCATGGTGTATGATGGTAACTTATGCATTGATACATATTAGGTTCTTAATAACCATTGCCACAAAATATGACTCAACAACTTTAAACAAGTAGTCGGTTGGTTTGGTTGTGGCCTGTCAATCCAACTCAAGCACATAAGGAAATTTTAAAGTTTTTTTAAGGAATGAATTTTTCTATAGGTTTTGTATCTATAAATGGCCAATATAGTTGGATAAATGGAAGACCTAGTTTTATCTAGGCTAAATAAAAGCTTGAGAGGTTCATACGTAATGACTCCTTGCTTAGTTCCCCTAATCATTTGTTGATTTTGGTCGACATGGTAGATGATAAGGCATGGATTAAATGCCCCTTCAATTTTGATGTTGTGGTTTCGCAAAGATAATTTCCTCCACTTGATGGAATCATTATGGATAAATGAAAATGTTCCCGAGGGCTCATGTATGTTTTTCATTTTCAAGAAACTAAGTCATATAATTAGCTACCTAAAAGAATGATATAAAAAATAATTTATGAACATCTTCATAGAAAAGGAGGGATGAAAGTGATATGAAGATACTGAAAAAGAAAGTAATGACATATGGTAGGGTATGTACTAAGAAGATTATAATAAAGAGAAAGCCATTTCGACAAGATATGAATATTGTTAAATAGGAAAGAAACATATTGGAAATCTAAGTCTAGAGAAACATGACTGTGAGGCCCTATGAATGAGACCAATATTGCTTTGATCCCAAAGAATCTAAACATGAAGGGCCATTTAGGGACTTTCACCCCATATCTCTTTGGCACATATTTCAAAATCATTTGGACAAAGTAGTTGCTAATCGACACACATTCTTACTTCCTAGAATTATTTGGGAGGAACAAAGCCATTTCAACCAAGATAGGTCAATTACAAATGGAATAGTCATAGATCAAGTGAAGTAACTCACTTGATAATATCTCCAAGATAAAAAAAAAAACATGGTATTAAAGTGGATATAAGAAAATGATGCAATCAAGTATGTTGGAGATTCTTATTATTAGTTCTAGAGAAATTTAGATTTTAAAAATATTGGTGCAAATGGATCTTCAGTTATATTTCTACTCCAACGTGATTCATCATGTTCAATGGTAGCCTTACTAGTTTTTTTTAAAAATAACTTATGGACTTCAACAATGAGACCCCATATGTCCCTTCCTCTTTCTCATATTGGTTGAAATAAATTAGGAATATCAATTAAGATGGTAGCTAGAGTGGATGCTTAGAGAGTGCATTTGACAAAAGGCTTCAACACCTTGACTCAATAATAATTTGGTAATAGCACCATATGTTAGATAATTGAGAGGTGGGGGGTGAATCAGTTAATTCCAGTTATCCTACAGTCCCAAACTCCCAGATGTATATGATCAAACTTTTTCAAATAAATAATCAACTCGGTAAGCTATCAACTATAACTTTCTGTTCATTTACTGAATACCACTAAATTCTATACCGTGTTTACTGATTAATCTAGATATGACATGTGTAAAGTAAAACAACAATCCAATCACATCAAGTACACATAACACATAGATTTTAACGTGGAAACCATGCTAAGAGAAAAACCACCTGGGACCCGTAACCCAAAATATTTCACTCTTTTGAAGTGAGCTCGGTTAGGAGCCAACCCTGTTAAAGGTTACAATGCACACTATGAGGTGTGACCTAGTTAAAGGATTTATCACTAACAGTTAACTCTTGACCAACATTCACTATGGGGTCAATAAGAAAACCAACAATATTCATAGAATGTCATATTGAAATACAAATAAGACTGTTAAGTCCATTCGGTTAAGAGATTTTGTTATAACAATGGTTAAACTGATACAACAATGATCTAATTCAAATACAACTTAGATTACAAATTTTTAGATCTATGCTAAGCTAAAAATACCTCCTCTGATCAATAATCACTTCAATCCTTCATATCCTTCAACATATTTAGCTCAGTGAATAATACCCTGACGCTCGGTAATGCATGCAGTTCTGCTCGGTTCTGTCTGTAACCATTTTGATCAGTAGTGCATGAAAATAGCCCTTTCACGCGATTTCTCCTGCAGTGTCAATAATCTCTAGATTCAATAATGAATCTCATGTCTCTTTAAATAGACGTCATAAACCATTTTCTTCTCATCCATTAGATTTTGCCTCTTAATCTCCATCGTTCATTTTTGTTGCTTCAACCTTCCTCGGCAGATGTGTCTATAACACGTTTCATCCTTCTCCATTCGATCAATCTTGAATTTTGTCAACTGATAGATCATCATAACAAACTTTATCTTTTACCTAGGAATCATAAGTAATTTGTTAGCTCATCAATTTAGTCGGCTGTTATAAGCTTTAATTGTTTCTCTTACACGGTCAATACATAATGTGTCGGTGAATACTAACTCGGTTATTACTGTTACTCGGTATACACTGCATTGGCTCGGTGTATGTAGAAATCTTCAATTGCCGACCACATAAACTTGTTCAGTTCTGATATTCAATAAACAACAAATTCATGTAATACAATCAAGTCAACAACATGATGCCATAGACTCATTAATAAGTTACTCAATGTATACCTTAGCCATATCTCCATATCTATCTCATCTTCATGTAGATATCTCTTTTCTTTACCATTTTCCTTCTTCAGATGTTTGTAACCATCATGATAAGTATAGTCAAAACTAATTGACATCAACGACAATATATATTGACTGATTTAATTGCCTTACATAAAACTTTAGTAGCTCGGTGATCTCTAATCATTGTCTTTCACTTGTCCATTTAGTTCATCAAGTTATTCAATCAGTTGTAGGTTATCAATCTCTCCCTTTGGCATTGATGGCAACACAATATGAAATATGACATAGAATACCAAATATTTGTACTACAACTCTATTAGTAAATGTTGTAGTTCGGTAAGCTCTCCCTAGCTTGTCCATTTAATATGTTTAATCACTACATTTAACATTTCAACATTTCATGCCGACTCTCCCTGCGGATTTGATCTTCTTCTTCCTTTATGATACTTCTCTCCCACTGGATAGATATTTCTTTGATTCTCTCTCCCTTTGAATTATATTTCATATGAAGTCTTTCTCTCCCTTTGACAACAATGCCAAAAAGAATAAGCAACTTTGTAGTAGCCCAAAACATCTCTTCTTTTCGGTTCAAATCATGTACCTTAATGTACAAATATACAATTTTCTCTTCTCTATCTTTCGCAACCTTAGGAGACCTAAAGTGTGAATAATATGCATCAACATCATTTGATTTTCTAATAAGGTATAGGTTGATGAAACCTCCTAATCACCTTAGTGACCGACAGACAGGGGATGGACCCCTAGTCTAATCCTCAAGTACTCAAATGTATCCTTCGGTAAGGGTTTAGTAAATATGTCTGCAAGTTGTTCTTTAGATTTCACAAACTCTAGTTTCACTTGCTTTTCTTGTACTTGTTCCCTCAAATAGTGATACTTAATGGATATATTCTTTGTCTTAGCATGCATCACCAGATTCTTGGAAATGTTTATAGCACTTATGTTGTCAAAATATATAATCACTGGATCAGTGATCTCTTCATTCATCCCTTTCAACAATTTTTTTATCCATGTAATGTTTGAACAATTAGTAGCAACAACAACATATTCTGCTTCAGCAGTAGACTGAGAAATACATGTCTATTTCTTACTTATCCAAATAACTAACCTTTCTCCCAAAAATAATGCTCCACCAATTGTGCTTTTCCGGTCATCAATATTTCCAGCCCAATTTGTGTCGGTGTAAACTTGTAGTTCAAAATTTCCTTATTTCTTGTACCATAAACCATAATTCTCCATGTTCTTTAAGTATCTCAGAATCCTCTTAACAACAGTCATATGTGACTCCTTAGGGTTAGCGGAAAATCTTGCTACAATCCCAGCAACATGTGCAATATCAGATCTACTATGCACAACATACATCAGTTTACCAGTCATTGATCTATATAATGTCTGATTTACCTCGGTTGACTGATCATCCTTTGTCAATTTACATCTTGTGACCATTGGTGTACCTACTAGTTTTGAATCTTACATTCCAAAAGTCTTGACCACTTCTTTAATATACTTTGATTGTGTTATGAATATCCCTTCATTTTATTGTAGAATTTGCAAACCTAGAAAGAATTTAATCTCTCCAAACATTGACATTTCAAATTCCTTTCTCATTTCAGCAACAAATGGTTTGCATAGATTACGATGTCCTCCAAATATAATATCATCAACAAAAATCTCTGCAATAAGAATCTTGTCATCAGTTTCTCCTTTCGAATACAAATTTGTATTGTCACTTATTCTCACAAATCTAATACTGATAAGATATGCATGCAATCTTTCATACCATGCTCTCGGTGCTTGTTTCAGTCCATACAATGCTTTGTACAATTTACATACCATATTCTTCTTATTTGGATCAACAAAACCTTCAGGTTGTTCAATATAAACTTCTTCCTCAAGTATCCCATTCAAAAATGCAGATTTAACATCCATTTGATATACTTTAAATCCTTTGTGTGCAGCATATGCAAGTAGTATTCTAACTCCTTCAATTCTAGAAACTGGTGCAAAAGTCTCACCATAGTCAATACCTTCTTCTTGTGCATATCCTTTACAAACAAGTCTTGCTTTGTTCCTAGTGACTTCACCATTCTCATTCAACTCATTTCTAAATATCCATTTGGTTCCAATTATATTTTTGTCACTTGGTCTCAGTACCAATATCCATGTTTTATTTTTCTCTATCTGCTCAATTTCTTCATTCATGGCTTTAATCCATTCCTCATTCTCAAGTGCATCTCTAACATTTTTAGGTTCAAATTCACAAACTAAACATGTGCTTTGTCTCAACTTACTTCGTGTCATCATGTCAGCTTTCTTGTCTCCAACAATTTGGTTCTGTGGATGGTGTCTTCTCACAAATTTTGCTAACACTTATTCTCTTCTCTATTCATCAGTTGGTGTAGGATCAATTTCTTCCTTGGTAGCAATTTCTTGATTCTCGATCTCTATAGGGTGATGCTCAGTGTCTTTTTCCTGTTGCTCGGTAGCTTCTACTTGTTGCTCAGGTAGAGGGTTAGGTATCTCAATGAATGTATATCTACCGTAGTCTTATGGTTCTTTCCTTCTTTCTTCATCATTTTTCTCAGCAAACTCATCAACTCTCACATTAGCACTTTCAACCATTTTGTTATAAACCTTATTCAAACATTTCTAAGCTCTTCTCTTAGTAGAATATCCTAAGAATATTCCTTCATCACCTTTAGAATCAAATTTCCCATTTCTATCATCTTTCAGAATGTAACATCTACTTCCAAAAATTCTGAAATAACTTACATTAGGTGTGTACCCAAACCATAACTCATAAGGTGTCTTGTTTGAATATTTCTTCAGTTGTACTCGGTTCAATGTGTAAATGACAGTGCTAACAGCTTATCTCCAGTACATTTGTTCAACATCTTTTTCAATCATCAATATTCTAGCACAATCAACTATGGATCTATTCCTCCAATCAACAATTCCATTCTTCAGTGGTGTTCTCGGTGGAGAAACATGTCTTTTAATTCCATGCTCATTACAAAAGTTGGTGAATTCATCAGAAATAAACTCACCTCCTTTATCAGATCTTAAGCATTTTAACTCTTTTCCACTTTAGCTTTATACCATTTAAACATTTTGAAAGCTTCAAATTTCTCTTTCAAAAACACAACTATCATCATCCTAGAATAGTCATCAATAAACAAGATAAAGTATCTGTCACCATAATAACTTTGAGTTTTCATAGGACCACACAAGTTAGTATGAACCAACTCCAAAATAGCTTTAGATGAATAGGTCTTTCTCTTGAAACTAGATTTTGACATTTTTCCCATTTGACATTGTTTACACATGACATGCTCAGGTTTAGATAAGCTCGGTAAACCTCTAACTTTTCTTTTCTTACTGATTTTAACCATGTTCTCAAAATTTATATGACATAACCTTTTATGCCACAACCACACATCTTCAGTTCTAGCCAGTAAACAAGAAGTTTCAACATTGTCAAGATAGAATAGATTACCTTTATATTGTTTACCAATACCAACCAACTTTCCTTTTTCATCATAGATCTTCACCTTCCTACTTTCAAATACAACTCAACGACCTGAGTTATTCAACTGTGCTACACTTAAAAAGTTATAGTTAAGTCCCTTCACCCAATATGCATTTTCACATTTAATCTTATTGTTCAACAAGATAGATCCTTTTCCTTTTACTTGACAAGGTGTATCAGTACCCATTTTAACAGATCCTCCATTATAGTGTTCAAGGTATTTAAATTTATCCTCATTACCACTCATATGATGTGTACAACCACTATCAATAATCTATGTATTATTCTTACTAACTTTAGAAATAAGTGTTGTTTCTACACACCTTTCTTCTTCTTCTGAATCTTCTTTCAAAGCTATGAATACCACCTCAATGTCTTCATCAGTTTTGGTGTCGATGTCATCATCATCATCTCCAACAAGGTAACATGCCCTTTTGCCTTTGTCTTTATAGTCTCGATTGTTTCTTCTATCATAGTGTCAGTTTCCTCTGCGATCTAGGTTATCTCTTTTGTCATTCTTTCTTTCACCAGATCGGTCATTGTCTTTGTCATCATATTTTTTGTTAAGACATCTAGATGCAATATGACCAATTTCTTTACAGTTAAAACACATCAGAGGTAATTTTCCTTTATACCTTCCTTTACCTTTCTGTAGCCTTCTAGACATAAGTGCTTCAAGTTCATCAAGTTCATCTTCATCACTATCATTGTCACTCTTATTTCTTATCATATGTTTACTACTTGATTTTCCAATTTTCAAAGATGACATAAATGTAGACTCAACACCCAGTACAATACTATTATCATAATTATTCAGCTCAAAAGTAGTCAATTTATCGATTAGGCTATGAAGTGTAAGAACATTACCCAGTGCAGATCTCATTTCATGAATTGTAGAGATTCTAATAGCATAGATTGACAACAAGGCTCTTAGAATTTTATTCACAACAATGTCTTCATCAATAACACCTCCTGCTCCTCGAATAGCATTGACAACCTCCTTGATTCAGTTATTGTACTGTGAAATGTTTCTCCTTCTTTCATCTTCATATCATCAAATCTTCCTCTAAGGCTTTCAACTCTTTCTCTCATCACATTCACATCACCTCCATAGACTAGTGTAAGTTTATCCCACATTGCTTTTGCTGAAGTACATGCTTTGATATCTTCAAATTCTGCATCAGATAAGGAAGAAACAATCTCTATCATTGTCATGTTATGTTCATGTCTATCTCTCGGCTGATGAATAGTAAAAGGTCCAATAGACGGTTGGATGTAAGCATTGTCTAGGTAAAATAATGCAGATTCTCTAATTCTAGATATATGCAACCTCATTCTACTTTTCCATGTTGAGAAGTTATCTTTGTTCAGCTTAGGCACCTCCCTCTTATACATGTTGTGATCTTTAGCTCAAGTCCTTCAAAATTCCTTCCAAGCAACCAATACGCTCTGATACCAATTGTTAGATAACTGAGAGGGGGGGAGTTGAATTAGTTAATTCCAATTATCCTACAGTCCCAAACTCCCAGATGTATATGATCAAACTTTTTTAAACAAATAATCAACTCGGTAAGCTATCAAATATAAATTTCTATTCATTTACCGACTACCAGTAAATTCTATACTGTGTTTATCGATTAATCAAGATATGAAATGTATAAAGTAAAACAACAATCCAATCACATCAATTACACATAACACATAGATTTTAACGTGGAAACCCTGCTAAGGGAAAAACCATATGGGATTAGTAACCCAAAATATTTCACTCTTCTGAAGTGAGCTCGGTTAGGAGCCAACCCTATTAAAGGTTACAATGCACACTATGAGGTGTGACCTGGTTAAAGGATTTATCACTAACATTTAACTCTTGACCAGCATTCACTATGGGGTCAACAAGAAAACCAACAACATTCATAAAATGTCATATTGAAATACAAATAAGACTGTTAAGTCCACCCGGTTAAGAGATTTTGTTGTAACAATGGTTAAACTGATACAATAATGATCTGATTCAAATACAACTTAGATTACAAATTTTTAGATATATTCTAAGCTCAAAATACCTCCGCTAATCAATAATCACTTCAATCCTTCATATCCTTCAACATATTCATCTTGGTGAATAATACCCTGACGCTCGGTAATGCCTGCAATTCTTCTCGATTTTGTTTGTAACAAGTTTGATCAGTAGTGCATGAAAATATCCCTTTCATGTGATTTCTCCTGCAATGTCAGTAATCTCTAGACTGAATAATGAATCTCATGTCTCTTTAAATAGATGTCATAAACCGTTTTCTTCTCATCCATTAGATTTTGCGTCTTAATCTCCATTGTTCATTTTTGCCGCTTCAAGCTTCCTCAACAAATGTGTCTATAACATGTTTCATCCTTCTCCATTTGATCAATCTTGAATTTTGTCAGTTGTTAGATCATCATAAAAAACTTTATCTTTTACCTGGGAATCATAAGTAATTTGTCAGCTCATCAATTCAGCCGGGTGTTATAAACTTTAATTGTTTCTCTTACACAGTCAATACAGAATGTGCCAATGAATACTAACTTAGTTATTACTGTTACTCGATATACACTGCATTGGCTCGATGTATGTAGAAATCTTCAATTACCGACCACATAAACTTGTTCAGTTCTAATATTCAATACATAACAAATTCATGTAATACAATCAAGTCAACAACATGATGTCATAGACTCATCAATAAGTTACTCAATGTATACCTTAGCCATATCTCCATATCTATCCCATCTTCATGTAGATATCTTTTTCCTTTACCATTTTCCTTCTTCAAATGTTTGTAACCATCATGATAAGTATAGTCAAAACTAGTTGACATCAATGACAATACATATTGACTGATTTAATTGCCTTACATAACACTTTAGTAGCTCATTGATCTCTAATCACCGTCTTTCACTTGTCCATTCAGTTCATCAAGTTATTCAATTAGTTGTAGGTTATCACCATATTGAATGGAAACAAAAATCTAGAATAAGAAAGGTCAACAAAAGTATCTTTGTATAGATACACTATAATATTTGGTAAGATTACAATGAATAAGAGAGACCAAACATTATCTAGTTTGCCACTATGTTTCTCCTTGATTAGATTTCCCCACATTGAACTCCTAGGTATGTACAATTGGCTACCCATGAATAACATATCATCTTAAATGAAATAGTCCAACCACTTGCTTCTATTAGCTACTATTAGGTCTCTAATTTCTTTCTCTGTATTTACAAAATCAATGTCACCCTCATATAAGTGTTTCAATTATTCAAATCCAATTATAGCTACCGTTATTTCAATTAATTGGTTCTCCTATTTAGTGTGTTTATAACCTCATTTTATTTTTCACTCTAGTCCTTTAATACACACGTGTCTTTGATTCATTTGACCTTTACTATTGAAATATTGTAGGGCTTGATGGTCAGTGTACAAGACACATTATTTCTCTACAAGCAATGTATTCATTTCTTCAAGGTTTAAATTTGGTGTAGAAATCCTAATAATAGAGCTAAAAATATCTTCCTTGCTTCATTCAACTCATCAATCAAGTATTATATAGGTATACATTTCCAACTCAATATTAATCCTATTGCAATTCCATTAGCATCACAATCAAATTGAAATATTTTATTAAAATTAGGAAAATATAAGATTATTTTTCCTATTTCCTTTTGGTTCAACAATTTACACTCGTTTGTGCTCTATATTTGTCTACTTGAATTCCTTTACATATCTTGTCATTCTCTCTTTCATCGGTGTACAAATAGCATTGAATCTATTGATGACATTTTAGTAGAAATTTTCCAATCCATGAAATGATCTCAAGCCTCCCCAATTCTTACTAATGTTGGCAATTTTGTAATTATCCTAACCTTCTTTGGGTCCATCTTCAATCCTTTAGTAGAAGTGACGAACTCCAAATATAATAATTATATTAACATGAAAGTACACTTCTTGACATTGATCAACACATTTTATTCTCTTCATTTTTGAAATAATTGTATAAGACATCATAAATGTTCCTCCTTTGTCTTACTAAAAATTAGTATATCATGTAAGAAATAACAATAAATTTACACAAAAAATATTTAAAACTTAATTTATCAATTGCAAGAATGTACATCGTGCATTGGTCAATTCAAATGACATAACTAACCACTCATGCAATACTTCATTAGTCTTGAATATAGTCTTAAATTCATCTCAATTTATGCTAGTCTAATGGTATTCACTCTTGAGATCTAGCTCGGTGAAGTATTTTGCACTACTCAAACAATCCATGATGGCATACATCATTGGAAATGAAAATATATACTTGATAGTGATTTTTTTTACAACCCTTGAGTCTAGGCACATTCTCCATTCTCCATCTTTCTTTGGTGATAATATTTCTAGTACCACACATGGGCTTCAAATTTCCTTGATCAACTATTTACTCATTAGCTCCTACACCTATCTATTCAATTTTGTATTTTTTGTTGGTATCTGTTGGAGATTTGCTAGCAAGCTAGTACTGACTGTATGTTTGTCATTGATGACAACATATGGAAAGTAGCATGCATGGAAGTCTTATGCAGTAATCTTTCAGCATATGTAGCATGGACATGATATCAACATGATATCATGGGCGCAGAGGCTAACTATTAGTACAGACAGTTATATAGCAGCTGGTGTCAGCAGTGTTCCTGACAGAGTATCAGGCAGTGTTCTGTGTATGGTTGTCCGTACAGTTATCATGGAGCCTTGCACACTTGGATATATGATGAAGATATATTAGTGGTGTTACATTCATGGATGTAGAGTCTAATGATCAATAGAAGTGAAGTTATGCAGTCACTATTCACTAGTAGCAATTTCCTGTGTTTGTTTAGAAGAGACGACAAAGATTTTATTGGTTCTGGAGTTGTGCCTATCATTTGGGTATGTGCCCATGGATTTAAGCTTAGAGGATAGTTAGTGATGTTCAGTTGAGAGCACATGAAGTAATTCAGCTTGAGGAGAAAGATACAGTTGTTTTGGTAGAGCTGACAGTGTGTAGCGTGCGTCTACAATTATCTTATTGGATAGGTCCCAGAATGTGTTGTGTGCTTAGTAGAGCTGAATGAATTGTTATTGGAGTTTATTATGACTTGTCTAATATGATTTCAATATGGTTCTAATAGGCTGACTTGATTATATCATTTAGAGAAAAGATATTTATAGGCAGTTATTTATGATTGCTTGAGTGTGGTTCATAGTTGATTAAGAAGAGCAAAGCAGAGTGTGCGAAGTGTTGAGCCATCAGAAGAAGGTCTATGTGACCAAGTAAAGTGTTTGTGCTATACATTGGAACTGATCCAGACAACAGGTCAAAATGCAGTTCACCAAGATCCAGATATAGTGTATATCTGTTAAACAGAAGGTTGTAGCCTTCACTTCTTTGAGCAGTGTGCTCTTGGATAATGAGTCCTCTCCCCTAACAGGGAGTATTGTAAAAGACTCCTAATAGGGTTTTACCCTTGACTAGGTCTACTATACTAAATATATTGTAAAGAAAATCCTAACAGGGTTAAGGATCTTCTAACAAGGATCATAATACACTAGTGCAAAATATTAGTGGGTGCCAATTCCCACCGGGGTTTTTACCTATTTGGGTTTCCCTGTAACCAAAATATTGTGTTGTGTTCAAGTGTTCTTTCATTGTGTTTATGATTTATGTTTAAGTATGCTTAATTGGATAAAGAATTGAAACTTGTAGATAACTGATTCACCCCCCCCCTCTCAGTTATCTCTTGGGACTATTCCTAACAATTGGTATCAGAGCCAAGTGCCTCGGAGAGAAAGTTTAACAGCTTGAGGTTGATCAGATGGCATACTTCAGAAATGAAAGTCATATGTTTGTGTTATACACTGAGTTTTGTGCCTTTGTTCAAGCTCTCTTGGTCTTGATAACTCAGTATAACTTGGGAATAATCTCCAGGTTGTGGGACCTATGCTAACCGAGATGAAACCTCCAGGTTCTAGGCTAGTTCCTCTTGGATTATCACCCTAATTTGCTTCTTAACAGGAAAGTAAACTTTGGAGGGAAAAGGATAGAAGGAGTGCATGAAAGGAAATGACTGAAAGCAAATCTACCTACTAGGTGATGCACTGAAATTAGGGTTTGGATCTCAGTATAGAGGAATGAGATCAATGGAGGAATTAGGTCTAATAAGTCACCACTCACTAGATAGGCTTGCATAAGTATTTCATAGGAAGGCCTGAACAGAAGACTCAACCTATGACCTGCAAACAAACATCCTCCTCTGCAACTAGGTGTAGGAATGAGACAAGACTGCTAGGGGCTATAGCATACCCACAAAACATCTAAATCAGATCAGACACAGTAACACAAAATCACAGAAAGTGAGAGGGACCTGGAACCCCAATTTCTATTGACAACATTCATAAACTTCAATCCAATAAGAGATAACTCACATAAGAAGGCATGAGGACAACAAGAGTGTCACAAAATGCTTTGCCATATCTGAATTATCAATGGGAGATTACAAAGAGTAGAAAACTAGAGGACAAAAAAGTGTCTCAGATAGCTTTCTAGGAAAGAAACTTTCCTTTTTACGAAAAGTGAACTCTGAGCACTAAGGCTCCAAAAAAGAATTATATACATCCTCCACTGCACGCAGGCAGGAGTCCAAAATTCTAACTAGGGGGTACAGATTAAACAATAAAATAATCATCCCCAGGGTACTGATTAACCAAATCTGAACATGAATACACTTCTGCAACATCTCAACCGATCAGATAAATGGCCCATCCCTGTACTGCAAACAACCTGCAGACAAGCAACTTGAACTCATCAACTTTTCTGCACAAAAGTCTTGACATGAATGCTAACTGGTACCCTGCAAAATCCATGGCACCATTGACCAGATCATCCATCATCATGCTTGCAACCAGAAAATGTCCTCAAAAATCAATTCTGAGCTACCCCGCCGCTCGCAACCATTTCCTCTGCAGAAGAAAGCCCGCCAAAAAGTTGCACCACCTTGAAAATGTCATTGGTCACATGATCACATGGGCCCAAAAGCCTTCATGCGATCATGCAACAAGCCTCATTGAATCTGCCACACAAGACACCTAGTCCTGCCCAAATATCTACCTATCAGCCACGTGGACCAACAGGAAACCCGCATGTCACCACCTGAAGCCCTTGTTGACTGTTGATGACCTGTCACATGATCGCATGGCCGCAAGAGACCACATAAGATCATGCGACAAGCCTTTGAGATGCTAACTGCAAACTTAACTCTAGGTTCTTCCTCGAGCTCATCTTCCCCTTAGTCATGGAGTCACTTAATGTTTTCCTTAACCTCGGTTCTATTCAGTGACTACGTGAAATCCATTAACCGCGCAACCACGCTCTCATGCATTCACTAAGAAAATAGGGCTCTGCTAAATCATATCCATGAATGAGTGAACGCATGAAACTTTATCGGGAGATACCAAATATAGAGGACAAAATTGACCTCCTCTAAAATTTCCACCATTAAAATCTGGCCCCACTGACAATTGCATTGTCATCGCAAGCTCTCGGCCAATCAGCAATGAACACACCAGCCAAGAAAGGACCCACCTGTAGAAGAATCTCATTGGACGGTTGTCGCATGATCGCATGGGGTCAAAAGATCCCATGCGAACATGCGACCATCATCGGATCTTCCACCTTGGCACTCATAAGATTCTCTAACAAACAGACCCATGAGCCACCGAGATTCTAATCAGACGGTTGTTGCATGATCTCATGGGCTCGGAAGATTCCATGAGATTATGCGACAGCCGTCGGATCTTCACCACACTAGCAATGGTCATGAGGGACTAGGACCCACGCGGTCGGAGTTGCGCACTTAGAAAAAATGTAGACGCCAGAGAAAGAAGTGCAAAATAGCGAAGGTCGAAAACATCCTGGGCTTCCGAAGCAAAGGGTCAAAAACACAGAGGGTTTTCGACGCTGAACAACTTTTCTAAACCTTTCGACACTAGCATTTCTTACAAGCATTCAAACTTGAATATCTTTTTAGGCTTTGTGAATTAGGGTGTGCGATCAGAGCTAGGGCTTGACATTACATTGTAGAACATGGGGTTAAGGGCACAAATCATAGAACTTTGTGGATCAACTTCACAAGTGAAAACAAGTTGCAGTAGGGCGGGATAAAAATATAAACCTTGGAAACTTGGCCAAATTTGCAGAATAGGAAATTTTGGGCTACATTTTGGTGATTTCTGTGGGATGTCAGCCTGCTAGATATTGGACCAGTAGCCTTGACATATCCATTGGGCATAGAAGTCATCTCAGGAGCACAAAACTTTGATAGAGACAAAACTGAACCAGACTGTTCTCGAACACTTCTTGGAAAATAGGAAAACTAACTTAAAAAATAGGGAAAGAAAGTAGGAAAAACTAACCTACCCTAAACTAACCAGTGCAGAAACTTGGTTAAACAAAACCATTCACTAGACTGTTGAAATAGCTACCCTTCCTCCTTAGGGTATTTTGCATTGGAAGCATAAGGATAGCTGCAAAGATGTGAGGCACACAAAAATTTGGCAAATGAGGATGCACTGCCTCTGCAAAAATAAGATCAGGTTCACTCACCTCAAATGGATCATATGGAGGTGCCTCAGTGAACTCTTTTTGGGCCAAGTATCTAATGGGGCAGCCTCTCAAAAGTCTGAAGGTAGGACTTTCCTTGATGACTTCTTTATCTTCTTGGTTGCCCTCCATCATGGATAGCCATGTCAACTCATCATCCATAGTCAGGGGACTGTCATCCTCCTCTTTTAAACCAGCCAAGAGGTCATCAAAGTTGTCAATATCCTGAAGATCTCCAGGAATGACTAGCTCTTCACAATTAGGCTCCATACACAAGCCACCTATGATGCTTCCCAAATAATCTTTGTCAAGGCTCTAGTTATCTTTTGCACATTGGGAAGTCTCCTCCTCAAAGATGAGATCAAGCTCATGAATCAACATCTCCTCAGGATCAATCTCTTCTAGTTGTTGCAACTTCAAAGAGGTGGCTATGATCACATCTTTATCACCCTACTCATCAAAACCAGGCAGCTCATCAAACAAAGACAAGGAATCCTCTTCTATATCAACCTCTTGTTGATGGTGAACCTACTGTTCTGATTGACCTTCAGCCATAGGCAATGGCATGGTCTCTTCTTCATCAGCAACAAAGAGGGGAAGCTCATCCAGAAAATCAACCAAGAGCTCAGGCTGAGCATCAACCTCTACCTCCACACTTTGCTGCTCCATTTCACCACAACCATCACTCTTCACTGATACCTCAGATTTATTCTCCTCCTCTTCAAATGAAAGTTCATTTACCACCAGTCCTTGCTTAGACACTAGACTAGTATCCTTGAAAAGACTGGGCATTTGACAACCAGGGGGCAAAGTCCATTGGGGAATCCAAATCACCTCATCATCCTGAGAGACCAAAGGGGTCTCTTGGGATAACTCACTTCTTTGAATAGGCTACTCTTGTAGAGTGGTGGGTTGCATCTCAAGCACAAGCTCTTGAAAGGAATTTTTTGCCTTGAAACTTGGGATATGAAATTGAGGAAACTTAGAGGGAGACACAGAAGGCATACCTGTCTTGAAGCTTGGAGATGAATGCTTAGTAGGCTCCTCATGTGTAGGCTCTTGAGGCAAATGGGTCCTCCAACTTGGGATTTTAGGTCTAGGAGCCTCTTGTCGAGAAATCTGTGATCTCAACCTTGCTGTCTCCATGTCAGCTCAACATCTGATCTCCTCTTGAAACTGCCTTACTTGTTGCTCATCAACAAGAGCCTCTGTCATTTGGTAAGGAACTACCTCCTACTCATAATAACTTTGAGCCTCCAGCTCTTGGTAAGGAGCTAACTCTTAATAATAACTTTGAGCCTCCATCTCTCTCTGCTCCTTGAGCTCAGACACTTGCTTAATCAAATCAAGCAACACACTCTTTGCTTTTTCTTGCTCCTTCATAAAGTCTAAGCTCAGAGTCTGCATCTGTTTCTGAATAGGTTGAGAAGGGGGGGGTGGGTGGTAAATAGGATGGGGAAGCTAGCTTTGCATTTTCTATTGTGCCTCTTGTGCCCATGATCCATCTTGTCGGAGGGCCCTCTCATAACTTTGCACAAGGGAAAACTCATTTGAGCCATACTGAATATATTGATACCATTGAGAAGTATAATAGCTTGGGGTAAAAGGAGGCTTTGGGTGGCTTTGATAAGGTTGATGACCAGCCCATTGAGCACTACTCTCATAATAGGATGGTGGGTAACCTGACTGTCCATAGTAACTTGACATATCTACTCATGTATTTAGCTGGAATTCTGAAAATGGAGATTTGAAACATATTAGCACTTGACCTTTGAAACTAGTAGACTTTCTGGAGTCACCAGATATGCAGAAAAATGACCTCTTCTAGGTCTATAGCATGCTATTAGCATATCAGAGATAGCATACCTTGAACATGAATCTGAACTTCAGTCCCACCGGGCGTGCCAGAATTTTTATACACTGAGTTTGCACCTTGTCTCAAGCTCTCTTGGTCTTGATAACTTAGTATAACATGGGAATCATCTCAAGGTTGTGGGACCTTTGCTAACCGAGATGAAACCTCTAGGTTCTAGGCTAGTTCCTCTTGGATTGTCACCTTAGTTTTCTCTTAACAGGAAAGTAAATCTTTGAGGGGAAAGGGATAGAAGGAATGCTTGGAAATGGAAATAACTTGAAAGCAAACTACCTACTAGGTGATGCACCGAAACTAGAGTTTGGATCTTAGTATAGAGGAATGAAACCAGTGAAAGGCTTAGGTCTGGGAGATCAAAAATTACTGAATAGGCTTGCATAATTGTTTCATAAGATGGCCTAAACATAAGATACAACTTATGACCTGCAAGCAGACATTCACTTCTGGAACCTGGTGAAGGATTGAGACAAGACTGTTAGGGGCTGAATTATACCCACAAAAACACCTAAATCAGTTCAAACATAGGAAACACACAAAGTTGTAGAAAGCAAGAGGTATCAGAAAACCTAAGATATCACTGAAAACATCATACACTTTAATCCAATAAGAGATAACTCACATAAGAAGGCATAAGGACAACAAGAGTGTCACAAAATGATTTGCCATATCTGAATTATCAATGGGAGATTACAAAGAGTAAAAAAACTAGAGGACAAAAAGTGTCACAAATAGCTTTCTAAGAAAGAGGCTTTCTTCTTTACAAAATGTCAACTTTGAGCACTAAGGCTCCAAAAAAGAATTATATACATCCTCCACTGCACGCAGGCAAGAGTCCAAAATTTTAACTAGGGGGTACATATTAAACAATAAAATAATCATCCCCAGAGTACTGATTAACCAAATCTGATCATGAATACACTTCTGCAACATCTCAACTGATCAGATAAATGGCCCATCCTTGTACTGTAAACAACCTGCAGACAAGCAACTTGAACTCATCAACTTTTCTACACAAAAGTCTCGACATGAATGCTAACTGGTACCCTGCAAAATCCATGGCGCCATCAACCAGATCATCCATCATCATGCTTGCAACTAGAAAATGTCCTCAGAAATCAATTTTGAGCTACCCCACTACTCGTAACCATTTCCTTTGCAGAAGAAAGCCCGCCAAAAAGTTGCACCACCTTGAAAATGTCATTGGTCACATGATAGCATGGGCCCAAAAGCCTTCATGCGATCATGCAACAAGCCTCATTGAATCTGCCATGCGAGACACCTGGTCCCGGCCAAATATCTACCTGTCAACCATGTGGACCAACAGGAAACCCACACGTCACCACCCGAAGCCCCTATTGATCGTTGATGACCCGTCGCATGATTACATGGCCGCAAGAGACCGCATGTGATCATGCGACAAGCCTTTGAGATGTTAGCTGCAAACTTAACTCTAGGTTCTTCCTCAGGCTCATCTTCCCCTTAGTCGCAGAGTCACTTAATGTTTTCCTTAACCTCGATTCTATTCAGCGACTACGCAAAATCCATTAACCGTGCAACTGCGCTCTTATGCATTCGCCAAGAAAATAGGGCTCTGCTAAATCATATCTGTGAATGAGCGAACACATGAAAATTTATCAGGAGCTACCAAATATAGAGGACAAAACTGACCTCCTCTAAAATTTCCACCATTAAAATCCGGCCCCACTGACAACTGCATTGTCATCGCAAGCTCTCGGCCAATCAACAATGAACACACCAGCCAAGAAAGGACCCACCTGCAGAAGAATCTAGAAAGTTCAAAAATGACTACAAGCCTAAATTCTCTAAGGAATGTTACTATGTTGGAGATGGAGTTTTAGATGATGATTCAACTGAAGAAGAAACTGGATTCATTGCTATCATAGAGAAAATGAACAATAAGACAGATCATGAAGATAAGAAAGAGAATCAAGAGCTAGCATTGATTTCACAAGCTGATATAAGGACAGACTGGATTATAGATAGTGGTTGTTCACATCACATGACAGGTGATAAAGATAGGTTTGTTCATCTGAAAAAATACAATGGTGGCATGGTTAGATTTGGAGTAACACTCCTAAACCCATAGTTGGTAGAGGAGACATCACCTTGGATGGAAAGAATAGTACTGATGATGTTCTCTATGTAGATTGTTTGAAAGATAGCCTTCTTAGTGTTGGATAGTTACCTGGAAAATGTTATCAGTTGGAGTTCAAAGATGACAAATGCATCATTAACAACAAGGATGGTGTTATGATTTCATCAGGATCAAAGACTAAAGGTAATGTTTTCCAACTCAATTTAGAAGCAAGTTGTTTTGTTGCTAAAGTTGATGACAGTTGGTTGTGGCATAAAAGATTACGTCATATCAATTTTGATAACATAGTAAAGATAAGAAACATAAAGGCAGTAAGAGATCTACCTAGCATAGAAAAGCCAGTTGATACTATATGCAGGGAATGTGTGATGGGGAAGCATGTGAGAAATTCATTCAGGAGCAAGCAAAATTCAGCAGAGAACAAGTTGGATCTAATTCATACAGACCTATGTGGTCCAACACAAACAAGATCATGCTATGGTGAAAGATATTTCATTTTGTTTGTTGATGATTATACTAGGATGATGTGGGTTGCATTCTTGAAAGATAAGTCAGAAGCATTTGAGAAGTTCAAAATATTCAAAGCTAAGGTTGAGAATGAATCTGGACTAAAGATAAAATGTTTGAGATCAGATAGAGGAGGAGAATTCACCTCTGAAAGATTCTATGAGTACTACGAAGAACATGGCATAAAGAGACAGTTGAGTGCACCTAGAACCCCTCAGCATAATGGAATTGTAGAAAGAAGGAATATGATAATCCTTGATACAGCGCACACCATCATGATTGAAGGAAAAGTTGCACACACCTATTGGAGAGATGCGGTCAATACAACAGTCTACACCATCAATAGATTTCAATTGAGGCCTGGCGCTAAAAAAAACCATATGAGCTATGGTTTGGTAATGTTCCCATAGTAAAATACTTCAGAATATTTGGAAGCAAGTGCTAGATCAAGAGGGATGAAGCAGTAGGCAAGTTTGATGCAAGAAGTGATGAAGGTATTTTCCTTGGTTACTCTACTAAAAGTAAAGCTTATAGATGTTTCAATTTAAGATTGAAAAAGATCATTGAAAGTGATCATGTTAAGATTGATGAAAATTTTATGGTTCAAGAAAGATATCATGATTACTCACCCATGATTGAAGAAGAACCCAGACCCTCCACTAGTGAAACAACTATTGAAGAAATGTTTGACAGTATTGATGTGTTATTCAATGACTCTGAAACAAGTGAAGAAGATACTCCTAAGGCTGATGAGTCAGCATCACCTAAGGTTCCAAAGTTTACATCTAGAAACCATTCCAAGAAAGACATCATTGGTGATCAGAGTGGCAAAGTCTTAACAAGATCTCAAGCAAAGAACTTAGCTAGCAGTGAAGCGGTATGTTTACTATCTCAGATTGAACCTTTAAGTGTTGAAGATGCATGTAATGATTCAGATTGGCATGATGCTATGAAAGAAGAACTTGATCAGATTATTAAGAATGACACTTGGGAACTGGTCCCAAGACCTAGTGATAAGAATATGATTGGAACAAAGTGGATATTCAGAAACAAGATGAATGGAGATGGTACAATAGTAAGAAATAAAGCAAGGTTAGTATGTAAGAGATATGCGCAAAGAGAAGGCATTGATTATTCAGACACATTTTCACTTGTGAGCATATTAGAAGCTATTAAGTTATTTCTAGCTTATGCTACAGTCAAAAACTTCAAAGTATATTAGATGGATGTCAAGTCAGTATTCTTGAATGGAGATTTGAAAGAAGAAGTATAAATTGAGCAGCCAAAAGGATTCACCTTATCAAACAGACCTGATATGGTATGCAGATTGAAGAAGGCCCTCTATGGAATTAAGCAAGCCCCTAGAGCATGGTATGAGAGACTAGATGGTTACCTAACAAAGATTGGATTCAAGAAAGGAGTAGCAGATTGTAATCTATTCATTAGAGAGACATCTGAAGGTCTACTACTTGTAGCTATATTTGTTGATGACATTATCTTTGGAGGTAATGAAAAACTAAGTGCAGAATTTGCCAAAGAAATGCAGAATGAGTTTGAGATGAGTATGCTTGGTCCTATCAAATACTTTTTGGGACTAAATGTGCAGCAGACAAAAAAAAGAATTTTTATTAATTAGTCCAAGTATGTGAAAGAGATACTGAAGAAATTCAAGATGGATGATTGCAAGCCGGTAGGAACACCTATGATCACTGGATGCAAGCTTACAAAAGAAGATGACTCACCAGTAGTGGATACAACATTGTATAAGTCTATGATTGGTAAAATCATATATCTTACTCAGACTAGACTTGATATTTCCAATGCAGTTGGCATAGTTGGAAGATTTGCAGCAGAACCTAAGCAAAGTCACCTCATGGTAGTAAAAAGGATATTCAAATATTTGCAAGGCACTATAGACTATGGTCTATGGTATCCTAATTCAGAAAATGTTGAGCTTCATGTGTACACTGATGCTGATTGGGCAGGATGTGTTGATGATAGAAAGAGTACATCAGGTGGAATAGTGTTTCTTGGTGATAGACTTGTCACTTGGACAAGCAAGAAACATAATTATATTTCTCAGTCAACAATAGAAGTGAAGTATGTTGCAGCAGCCCTGAATTATTCTACAATTGTTTGGATCAAATAGATGATAAAGGATTTTGGAATTCAGATTGATTATCCTATTGTTATTCATTGTGATAACACTAGCACTATCAATATGTCTAAGAACCCTATGATGCATGCAAAGACAAAGCACATTGAGATCAAGTATCACTTCCTAAGAGAGAAAGTGGCAGAGAAAGAAGTCAAGTTGGACTATGTGAGTACTAAAGATCAGTTGGTAGATATATTCATGAAGCCCTTGCCTAAGGATACTTTTGAGTATCTTAGGGAAAAGTTGGGAGTAATTCCCTTCCCTGATTCTGCTTAAAAGAAAGAAGCAAAGGCATCAGTCCTCAGGGACTGATGGAAGGTTGACTACTCTACCTCAGGAGTAGTACCAATGCTTAAAATGAATGGTGCCCTTTGCCATTGATATCAAAGGGGGAGTAATATACAGAGTCTGGAAAAAAAAAAGCAAAGAAGGAGTAGTATACTTAGGGGGAGTAGTATTCAGTATTGAAAGTAGTTCAGTTGAGGAAATGGAGAATATTGAAGATTAGTAAAACAAAAGGAGGATTCATCTTTGGGGGAGTTTTTGATGAGGAAATGGAGAATTTTATAAAATTATTTCTCATTGGGTTGGTGGTGGTTTTTCATTCCACATGTTGCCATCAATGCCAAAGGGGGAGATTGTTGGAGATTTGCCAGCAAGCCAGTACTAACTGTATGTTTGTCATTGATGACAACATATGGAAAGTAGCATGCATGGAAGTCTTATGCAGTAAGATTTCAACATATGTAGCATGGACATGATATCAGAATGATATCATGGGTCCAGAGGTTAATTGTTAGTACAGACAGTTATATAGTAGTTGGTGTCAGCAGTGTTCCTGACAGAGTATCAGGAAGTGTTCTGTGTATGGTTGTCCGTACAGTTATCATGGAGCCTTGCACACTTGGATATGTGATGAAGATATATTAGTGGTGTTACATTCATGGATGCAGAGTTTGATGATCAGTAGAAGTGAAGTTATGCAGTCACTATTCACTAGTAGCAGTTTCCTGTGTTTTTTCAGAAGAGCCGATAGAGATTTTATTAGTTCTGGAGTTGCACCTATCATTTGGGTATGCACCCATGCATTTAATCTTAGAGGAGAGTTAATGATGTTTGGTTAAGAGCACATGAAGTGATTCAGCTTGAGGAGAAAGATACATTTGTTTTGGTAGAGCTGACAGTGTGTAGTGTGTGTCTACAATTATCTTATTGGACAGGTCCCAGAATGTGTTGCGTGCTTAATAGAGCCAACTAAATTGTTATTGGAGTTTGTTATGGATTCTCTAATATGATTTTAAGGTGGTTCTAATAGGCTGACTTTATTATATCATTTAGAGAAAAGATATTTATAGGTAGTCATTTGTGATTGCTTGAGTGTGGTTCATAGTTGATTAAGAAGAGCAGAGCAGAGTGTGCGAAGTGTTGAGCCATCAGAAGAAGGTCTATGTGACCAAGTAAAGTGTTTGTGCTATACATTGGAACTGATCCAGACAATAGGTCAAAGCGCAGTTCACCAAGATCCAGATATAGTGTATATCTGTTAAACAGAAGGTTGTAGCCTTCACTCCTTTGAGTAGTGTGCTCTCGGACAGTGAGTCCTCTCCCCTAACAGGGGTTATTGTAAAAGACTCCTAATAGGGTCCGACCCTTGACTAGGTCTACTGTACTAAATATATTGTAAAGAAAATCCTAACAGGGTTAAGGATCTTCTAACAAGGATCATAATACACTAGTGCAAAATATTAGTGGGTGTCAATTCCCACCGGGGTTTTTACCTATTTGGGTTTCCCCATAACCAAAATATTGTGTTGTGTTCAAGTGTTATTTCATTGTGTTTATGCTTTATGTTTAAATATACTTAATTGGATAAAGAATTGAAACTTGTAGATAACTGATTCACCCCCCCCCCCCCTGCCCCCCTCTCAGTTATCTCTGGGGACTATTCCTAACAGTATCATCCTACGTGCCCCTTTTAAAAAAATAAAATTTAAGCATGAGATCTATGTGGTGAATAGTACTTTAGATTGGTGGTAATCCTTTTGGTACATTCTCTAATGTAAAATGTGTTAGCTATTTTTCTTGCAAGATCCTAATACAAGCCCTGAGTGCTTAGATGGAACTTTATGATTTCGAAGCTCCCGATTCTAGCAAGAAAAAGACTAATTAACAAGGATAAAATCCTTCTTCACTTCAAGCTCATAGCTACAGGTGGGTGTACCTATCAGATTTAATTCCTCAAAGCATTACAATAATAGTTTATATCCTTGATAGAAACTTAATCTTCTCAGGTCTTCAAATATAAATGAAAGTAAATAGTCATTCAAATTTTGGTGATTATGAAATGCCTGCAAATTGAGGATAGACCAGTGCCTTATCCTAGGGAAAAGAGTAAAAAATAGAAAATACATATACATAAAACTTCTAAGTAAAACACATCCAGAACCCAGATGAAATGTCTTACAATCCACCCTCTCTTAAACACACCCAATCATCAAATTCTTGCAAAAATCCCGAGCTCTCAAAAATTACCCTTAAGATTTTACCCTTTCCTTTAAAGGAACTAGAGACTAATTTCATAGATATCTTGTAAATGATGCACTAAAACTGCCTTACATACATATTTAACAGATAAAAGTATTAGAATTCAAACAAGAAGACAACAAAATATGCAAGGGAATTCCAATATATCCAAGTGGAATTTCTCAGTATAAATACATTCCAAATTTGACCAAAATTCCTAGAACTTAACAATGGAGCCAAAGCCTCTCCTTACTATAAAATTTTCATCCTCTTTACAATGGAGAGAAAAACCAGAGATATAGGAGAAAGAAAGTCAGTTACAACCTACTGACAGTTGTCAATTCTTTGCCAAAATATCTCTTATTTCTCCTCTAATTTTGATCTCCATTTGATCTTCTTCAACTCCCTTAACCTACAATCATTTCTCCTCAACTGATTTGATTCTAAAATTCAAGCCCTTACTTCTCTTTCCCACCAAGTCTAATATGAAATTAATCATCATCATTGGATCCCTCATTTCTTGCCATTTCCAAAAACATATAATATGCCTATATTTGGGTAAAAATAAAGACTCCAGGCATTATTTTCTGTGAGCAACTACAATCTCTTGAAAATTTTGAAATTCTCCTATAGTTTGGACTATGCAGGCCTTTTAAATCTTTTTGCAACTTTTAAATCTGGGCGGGCCCCACATATGCCACATGGCATCAGCTAATTGGATGCTCCAATTTAACTCTGGGTTGACCACTTTGATCTGGCAATTATGTGAATGCTTTCTCTTTGAATCTTTGAATGAATTCCTTAACCTTGGTTACATTCAAAGAATGAGCGAATCCTTTGTTCTATGAATCTTTGAATCCAATATCTAACCATGGTCAAACACTTGGAGATTATGTGACTAAGCTCATTCTCCTATTCTCTTGATGTCTTACCTTAATCACCAAGAATTCAAAGAATGGGCAACTAAGCAATTCTCTGAATCTCTAGATGTTAGTCACTAACCGCTAGGGATCTAGAGATTCATCAACCACACTATCTCTGAATCGCTTGATTTTAGGGACTTGACCGCTAGAATTCAAAGATCTGGTGACATGGTCAACTAACCACCATCTCCCGATCTCTGAATTTTTGCCTAACTACTAGTTTGATTGCGAGAATGAGCAACCAGCCACTACGTGTCCCCACACTTGTCCTTTCATCACCACCTGTCTGCAAAATTATCTTCTTATTGGGCCAATGAAATGGTTCCCGAGGCACCTTCGGAGCACTCGCACGTGCATAGCCTCTAGCTCCTTCTTCACAATTTAATGCAAGCGCTTTGCCTTTTAAACATCTAAAACCTCTCAAACCTAGGCAATGTGGGACTAAATCCTCTAGCATTTTTAAATACTCCATTAAAATTTGTCTTAAGCACCCATCTGGCATGCAAATTTGGGCGGGCCCACAAGCTCATAGGCTACCACACATAGCCTCTCTTCTCTTCAACTTACATTAGATGTGAGTGCTAGTGTACTTAAATAACTTTAAATACCAGAATGGGGTGCATGGGGGATAAACCCACATGCACACCCTCTGTATTTAAAACTCCATTCATGGCCTGCACGTGCTCTTCTTCATTTCTTGTTCATTTTTCCTGTTAACATCATTCCAAGATCTTTCACCAAGATAGGGAACTAGCACACACCCCTCAAGTTCCAATAGAAGAGAGAGCACTGGCACAAACTCCTCGTGGTCTCTTAAGAAGCACACTCAATAGTCTTTCCTCCAATCAAAATATCCTTGCATGAATACACAATGTCTCAAGGCAAGCTCTCCTTCCTTGTAATTAGCCAAGTCATAAGGCAAGGTCCTCAATAACGCTAGGATGGTTGTTAGCCCCGCAGGGAAAAACTAGAATCCTGCCAATCCTCTAAAACCAGTAGAAGACCCCGCCCTAGCAAATAGTAAGGGGAAGAGCCAGTGGTTCTCATAGAAAGTAGAAGAGCCACTAACGACTCCATTGTAACAATGTTCCTACCATCAAGCATCAGTTTCTTCTACCTCATGCGCTGGTCCCTTGTTCATGCCCTGTCAAGTGTGTAGCACTCAGTGATGTTTGGCAGCCTGTATTGTGCCTTACACACAATGCCAGAGTTCACACCTAATACAAAAAAATGCTCAGCCAATTCTCCATTTCATATGGTAAGGTGTGCAACCCTTTTTGACTGGTACACACCATCATTTTCTATGTTCCCCTTGTAGCCTCAAGGACACACACTAGCCTCAAGGACACACACAAACCTCTCCTTCCTAAAACATGTGCACACTGCATTTTTGCCAAGTGCGTAGCCTCCATCAGCATACATCACACGCACTTCCTTCTTATCTTGATGCGATTCTAGTAAACAATGGTGTGCTCAATCCTTTTGAACAACACACACCTCCATCCTTCTCTCTGATATGATCAGAACCAATGCCAAAGCTTTCTTCACCACAAATAGAGCACATTTCAGCATCCATTAAATTTCCAAAGAACTTCCAACCAGTGGGCACCACAAAAATTGAGACTAAATTTTAGCAACCACATCGAGTGTAGCTGATGTTGGCATGCTCCTTGCAACACCTTTCAAACCAGAGTTGAAGTATGGAATGGTTTTCAACTGCATTTATTGCAATGATTGCAACAGAGTCCGATGGTGTCACAAAAACCTCTCTCCAAGAACCATACTGTGATATGCATCACCATCAGATTAGCTCTAATTGCAATCAATCCTCTGAAATGTTCAACCCAAAATGGTAGTCACCTGGCAGAATGAAACCATGGCGCACCGAGGTTTAAACACAACGATGCAATTTTCTACATCTCTACAAGATTGTCCATCAATACAAACTGGTCTTTGGAAGCGGCCTTGAAAACTAACTCAAGAACCTCACAGGAACACACCATCAGAGATTCAAGTTCACCTCCATCACATGAACACACTTGCCAAAGGAGATTACTCAGAAAGATTTGAGCCAAAAGATATTAATGACCAAACATGGCACTTCAGAAAATTGAATCTATCTCCATTGCCAAATCTACATAAGTCACCTTCAGAACTGACTTCAAAAATTCACCAACTGAAACCCTCAAGATCTGAAATCTTGGATAATGATTCATTCCCATACAAGGACAATGAATCCACAACTAGCTCGATCAAAAGATGACAAGGCCGATTACAATTGAACACAAAAGTCAGCTCGTTAGAAAGATTTTGGAATAAAATAGTGAATTATGCAGAAATTGGGTTTAGAATTGGCTTAGGAAAGTGACTAGACGGATTGGAAGAGATCTAGAAATCTTCAGGGAGAGTCACTCCTAGGTCTATAATGCAGGAGAACCTTCAATTATTCTTGACCTCGAACTGGGTTAAAACTAAAAAGCCTCAAAGTAGGCCACTTAGAAAATCTGGACAATGCACATAGAGATTTTTTAACAATATGCAAACGGAATGGCTTTGGGAAACAGGATAAAAAGGCACATGGGGGGATAAAAATAGGTATGAATACTCTCTCTCATGCCTAAAAAATTATGCAACAATCCTCATGTTATGACTATTCACTGGGCAAAAGATGCAAACCTCACAAGTGGGCTACATAGTGAAATTATGGACAGACACCAAATCTAGATTTCTGGAAACATCTTCAAAAGCCTATTCCCTAAACATGCCAGAAATGAAATCTGAAACATTAGACCCATTACATATATCAAATGAAAGGTAATGAACACCTTACCCAAGTGATTCCTCATGAAAAACAACATGACCCTTTTATCTGTGCACTCAAACTAGGCCTTCCACAATGATTTTTAGGGGCACAAACTTACACTTAGAGAAATTTTTTCAAGTATGGACTCAAAACATATTTAGGATTTTTTGAGCTCCAATAGTGGCTCTGACTGGGGACACGTGCCCCATGCGGGCATGTAGAGAATTCAAAATCTCGAGTACAGAAGACCACCCAAAGAAGATCAACCTTAACTTCTTCTCAAAACTTGAAACAAGGAACCCTCTTATTGAAAAGAAAGACACACACAACTAAAAGGAAATAAACTATACAAGGACTTACAATATTTACAAAAAGGCTCAAAGCCCCAAAACTCTAATCAGTTTTTACCCCTATCGAACAAATGATTTTCATCTCCATATAGCGGAGGCAAACTAAAATTACATCTTTCATCCAGCCTGTAAAAAACATTGTGATCCACTTTCAACATATCATGGAAAAAATGATCATTATACTCACCAACATTTGGCAAGACAAAGCCACCAAACTGCCATGAATACTGATCATTTTGTGACATCAAAGCATCACACTCTTCATTATCACTACCATGCTGAAAACGGAAACACTCCAACTCAACTTCATGGCTGGAAACATTAGCATACTGATCATTAGTTTGCAAAAAAGAATAAACCATTTCTATATCATCACTTTACAAACTAAAGTAGAACTTTTCAAGACAAAAATCTGATTGCATGAAAATAGAGACAACTCACTGATCACAAATTACATTAGCATCTTCTAGAAGGGAAGAAGCACTGTTAGTGATTGAATCATTAGTCATTTGCAAATATGAGAAAACCCTTTCAGATTTACCACATTCTCCAGGATCAAAATGTAAATAAGAACCATTGACATGATCCTCTTGAAAAATTGAATCCACACTAGTACATACATCATCATACTCATCAAATATAACATTATCAAACTCATTACAATGATATGTACTTTCATATCGCTGATTAAAAATGGGAGAAAGGACATCCATAAATGTTTCACACACTATGCCATCACTTGAATCATCTTTGTCAAAACTTATATCTACCGGGCATGGAATTTTAGAAATAAATTTAGGAGTATACTTCTGAAATTCAGTCTCCAAGAGTTCTAAAATTTGATCACTACTTAGTAAGCACTGGACTTCACATTCCATCTCTTTGGTCTCATTGCTGATGTTGCATATATCTTGCCCATCTGAAATAGGGACATAAATCTCTTGTCTCACAATACCTTGTGCAAAGTAGTCACTATAGGAACTATCATCTACATTATAATCATATTCTTCATGTTCACACAAAACATCATCAAGATGAAACAAGGAACCATTAACATCATTCTCAGAAAAGGAAAAATCTACAAACTCAAGGGAATCACTATTAACTATAAATTCATCATCTACTCCTTGATAGCCATAGATTTTGTTATTAGCATAATAACCAACACTATCAGCATCACAAGATTCAACATCCTCAAATGAACTAGATTCAACATCTACAAATGAATCTATCCATTCTTTAACATCTTCTAGTGCTTCCTTTCTAAGGGATGCAGTCCAACTGACTAATTCAGGCATACCAAGTTCTAAAAACATTTCAGCATATTGGGATTCTTGAAAAACAAGACCCATAGGAAGTTCACTACAAGATACAATAAATTTCTTGTAATATGACAATGTAGACTTTTCTTTCCTTTCTCCTATTACACATCTTAACATCAGTATACAACTATGTTGGATTCTTTGATTTATCAAATGAAGTTCTCTATTATACCTTTCAAGATTTGACAGATAAATTTTAGATCTAGAAACAACATCTTGATCTATCAAAACTGGAAACTCCATTTCAAATTACTGACAAAACAATACTGCTTGTTCTCATGACAATACTCTCATCCAACTCCATGCAACCACTGACTTCATTAAGCCACAACATGTTTATGATACTCATTACAATAACTGAATCTTCTATCCAAAAATATGACTCAAACTTTCAAGATTAATTTCCCTTTTCACTAGTGACTTGTTCACCTATTTAGGGACTATTTTTGCTTTAATAATAAGATTACCTGGAAGTGTTGTTGCTGTTGCAAAACATTGATATGAAATCTCCTTCAAATCAACTTTCAAATATTCGTAGAGTTGCCACCTCTTTGTAGAGGACAAATTATGAATTAGCTGAGAGACTTCATCTCAAATCTGAACCTTCTTTACCAGCAAACAGAACACAACTTCACATTATAAAACCATTTGTCAGGATCACAAAATACATTAAAATTTCATATTACAAAACACTGATCAAATAGAGACTCATAGTCACCACTCACACTTGGTGAGAAGATATAACAATTTTTTTTTGAAATTTGACTCTATAACCAAACTGGACCAGACTCTAGGATGATTCAACAAAGCAAGGAAATAGCATCTTAAACTTTTTGTCCTTTATTTCTTTCCCAGTAGAGTCACCAATTTGTTAGCTATTTTTCTTGCAGGATCCTAATACAAGCCCCGAGTGCTTAGATGGAACTCTATGATTCCTAAGCTCCTAATTCTAGCAAGAAAAAGACTAATTAACAAAGATAAAATCCTTCTTCACTTCAAGCTCATAGCTACAGGCGGGTGTACCTATCACATTTACTTCTTCAAAGCATTACAATAATAGTTTATATCCTTGATACAAACTTAATCTTCTCAGCTCTTCAAATATACATGAAAGTAAACCATCATTCAAATTTTGGTGATGATGAAATGCCTGCAAATTGAGGATAGACCAGTGCCTTATCCTAGGTCAAAGAGTCAAAAAGAGAACATACATCTACATAAAACTTCTAAGTAAAACACATCCATAACCCAGATGAAATACCTTACAATCCACCCTCTCTTAAACACACCCAATCATCAAATTCTTGCAAAAATCTTGAGCTCTCAAAAATTACCCTTAAGATTTTACCCTTTCCTTGAAACGAACTAGAGACTAATTTCATATATACCTTGTAAATGATGCACTAAAAATGCCTTACAGATTTAACACATAAAAGCATCAGAATTTAGACAAGAAGATAATAAAATATGCAAGGGAATTCCAATATATCCAAGTAGAATTTCTTAGTATCAATACATTCCAGATTTGACAAAAATTTCAAGAACTTAACAATGGAGCCAAAGCCTCTCCTTACTATAAAATTTTCATCATCTTTACAATGGAGAGAAAAACCAGAGATATAGGAGAAAGATAGTCAGTTACAGCCTACTGATAGTTGTCAATTCTTTGCCAAAATATCTCTTATTTCTCCTCTAATTTTGATCTCCATTTGATCTTCTTCAATTGCCTTAACCTGCAATCATTTCTCCTTAACTGATTTGATTCCGAAATGCAAGCCCTTACTGCTCTTTCCCACCAAGTCTAATATGAAATTAATCATCACCATTGGATCCCTCATTTCCCACCATTTCTGAAAACATATAATTTGCCTCTATTTGGATAAAAATAAATATTCCAGGCATTATTTTCTGTGAGCAACTACAATCTCTTAAAAATTTCAAAATTCTCATATAGTTTGGACATGAAGGCCTTTTAAATCTTTCTGCAACTTTTAAATCTAGGCGGGCCCCACATATGCCACATGGCATCAGCTGATTGGATGCTCCAATTTAACCTTGGGTTGACCACTTTGATCTAGCAATTACATGAATGCTTGTTCTCTAAATCTCTGAATGAATTCCTTAACCCTGGTTACATTCAGAGAATGAGTGAATCCTTTGTTCTCTGAATCTCCAAATCCAATATCTAACCATGGTCAAACACTTGGAGATTACACGATTGAGCTCATTCTCCTATTCTCTTGATGTCTTACCTTAACTACTAGGAATTCAGAGAATGGGCGACTAAGCAATTCTCTGAATCTCCAGATATTAGTCACTAACTGCTAGGGATCTGGAGATTCAGCTACCACACTATCTCTGAATCACTTGATGTTAGGGACTTGACTGCTGGAATTCAGAGATCTGGTGACAAGGTCAACTAACCACCATCTCCCAATCTCTAAATTTTCACCTAATTGCCGATTTGATTACGAGAATGAGTGACCAACCACCAGGTGTCCCCACAGTTGTCTTGTCCCTGCCACCTGTCTACAAAATTATCTTCTTATTGGGTCATCGACATGGTTCTTGAGGCACCTTCAGAGTGCTCACGTGTGCATAGCCTCCAACTCCTTCACAATGTAATGCAAGCGCTTTTCCTTTTAAACATCTGAAACCTCTCAAACCTGGGCAATGTGGGACTAAATCCTCTAGCATTTTTAAATACCCCATTAAAATTTCTCTTAAGCGCCCAGCTGGCATGCAAATTCGGGCAGGCCCACAAGCTCATAGGCTACCACACATAGCCTCTCTTCTCTTCAACTTACATTAGATGTGAGCACCAGTGTACTTAAATAACTTTAAACACCGAAATGGGGTGCATGTGGGATAAACCCACATGCACACCCTCTGTATCTAAAACTCCATGCTCTTCTTCGTTTCTTGTTCATTTTTCCTTATTAACAACATTCTGAGCTCTTTCACCAAGACAGGGAACTGGCACACACCCCTCGAGTTCCAATAGAAGAGAGAACATTGGCACACACTCCTCATGGTCTCTTGAGAAGCACACTCAATAGTATTTCCTCCAATCAAAATATCCTTGCATGAATACGCAATTTCTCAAGGCAAGCTCTCCTTCCTTGAAATTAGGCAAGTCAAAATGCAAGGTCCCCAATAACGCTAGGATGGTTGTTAGCCCTGCAGGGAAAATCTAGAATCCTGCCAATCCTCTAGAACCTATAGAAGACTCGGCCCTGGAAAATAGTAAGGGGAAGAGCCGGTGGTTCTCATAGAAAGTAGAAGAGCCACTAATGAATCTATTGTAACAATGTTCCTACCATCAAGCACTAGTTTCTTCTACCTCACGCGCTAGTCCCTTGTTTATGCCATGTCCAGTGCGTAGCACTCGGTGATGTTTGGCAGCCTGCATTGTGCCTTACCCACAATGCCAGACTTCACGCTTAATACAAAAAAATGTGCAGCCAATTCTCCATTTCACATGGTAAGGTGCGCAACCCTTTCTGACTGGTGTGCACCAACATTTGTTATGTTCCCCTTGCAGCCTCAAGGTCACGCACCAACCTCTCCTTCCTAAAACATGTGCACACTACATTTTTCCAATTGCGTAGCCTCCATCAGCATACAACACACACACTTCCTTCTTATCTTGATGCGCTGCTAGTAAACAATGGTGTGCTCAATCCTTTTGAACAACACACACCTCCATCCTTCTCTCTGATATGATCAGAACCGGTGCCAAATCTTTCTTCACAAAAAATAGAGCACATTCCATCGTCCATTAAATTTCCAAAGAACTTCCAACCAGTGGGAACCACAAAACTTGATACTAAATTTTAGTAACCACATCAAGTGCAGTTGATGTTGGCATGCTCCTTGCAACACCTTTCAAACCAAAGCTGAAGTATGGAATGGTTTTCAACTACATTTGCTACAATGATTGTAACAGAGTCTGATGGTGTCACAAAAACCTCTCTCCAAGAACCATACTGTGATCTGCACCATCATCAGATTAGCTCCAACTACAATCAATCCTCTGAAATGTTCAACCCAAAATGATAGCCACCTAGCGGAATGAAACCATGGCGCACCGAGGTTGAAACACAACGATGCAATTTTCTACATCTTTGCAAGACTGTCCATCAATAAAATTGGCCTTTGGAAGTGTCCTTGAAAACTAACCCAAAGACCTCAAAGGAACACACCATTAGAGATTCAAGTTCACCTCCATCACATGAATACACTTGCCAAAGGAGATTACACAAAAAGATTTGAGCCAAAATATATTAATGACCAAACATGGCACTTCAAAAAATTGAATCTGTCTGCATTGCAAAATCTACATAAGTCACCTTCTGAATCTGTCTGCATTGCCAAATCTACATAAGTCACCTTCAGAACTGACTTTGAAAATTCACCAACTGAAACCCTCAAGATCTGAAATCTTGGATAATGATTCATTCCCATACAAGGACAATGAGTCCACAACCAGCTCGATCGGAAGATGACAAGGCCGATTACAATTGAACACAAAGTTCAGCTCGTTAGAAAGATTTTGGAACAAAATAGTGAATTATGCAGAAATTGGGTTTAGAATTAGCTTAGGAAAGTAACCAGATGGATTTTCAGAGATCTAAAAATATTCGAGGAGAGTTACTCCTAGGTCTAAAATGTAGGAAAACCTTCAATTATTCTTGACCTTGAACTGGGTGCAAACTACAAAGCCTCAAAGTAGGCCACTTAGAAAATCTGGACAATGCACTCAGGGATTTTTTAACAATCTGCAAACAAAATGGCTCTGGCAAACAAGATAAACGGGCACATGGGAGGCTAAAAATATGTACGAATACTCTCTCTCATGCCTACAACATGATGCAACAATCTACATGTTATGACTATTCACTAGGCAAAAGATGCAAACCTCGCAAATGGGCTACATAGTGAAATTCTAGACAAACACCAAATGCAGATTTCTAGAAACATCTTCAAAAGCCTATTCCCTAAACATGCCAGAATTGAAATCTGAAACATTAGACCCATTACATATATCAAATGAAAGGTAATGAACACCTTAACCAAGTGATTCCTCATGAAAAACAACACGACTCATTTATCTGTGCACTCAAAATAGGCCTTCCACAATGATTTTCAGGGGCACGTACTTACACTTAGAGAATTTTTTTAAAGTATGGACTCAAAACATATTCAGGATTTTTTGAGCTCCAACACAATGCCTTGGTACTCTATCAATAGTTTAGAGATTTCACTTTGCAGTGATTCCTCCTTTATAGTGGTGGTCTATGCTTCCTAGCTACTACACTTCCTTGGGATTAATGAAAAACACATATTTTAATGCCTCAACCCATCCAAAACATTTCTTTCATCTACATGTGCTAGTATTGTTGCATACTTCACTTTTATGCTTCTCTTTCAAAGGAATCAAGATGTGCTTCTTCCCATTCAATGATATAATATATTTGTTCTTTTTTCCATTTTTAATTTACTTATCATAATTCTACCATGGTCTTGCCAACAACATATGAAATGCATCAATTAGAAAAATATCACACAATAGCTCATCATTATTTGATCCTATATCAAATTTTACCAAATGTTACTAATTTAAAAAGTCTTATGACCATGTTGGATCTATGCATTCATGTATGGATTTTCTTATTTCATACTTTTCTATTCAAATTCCTCACCATTTTTTCAAAAATCAAATCATCTATGCTAACACTATCATTGATAACCTTACACTGATTTATGTATTATTTTGAACAAAAGTTGTTTTAGTTTTCGATAGGGCTCTCCTCATGACCACTTATTCACCCTTCACAAGTTTTCAAAATATACTAGTGATTGAGTAGGTACTTCCTCTGAATAGGAAACTCTTATATTGTTCTCTCCTTTTTTGTTATCTCTTCCTTGATGACATTTAAATGCTCAATGTCATTCTCCTCCACATTGAAATAGGTTCCTTTAAAGGTCCATATTTTCAAATTCTCTATCTCTTGTTTGATTTCCATCATTAAGGTAGGTTCGACTACCTCCTTTGTCATTACAGTATGAACTTTTATTATTGTTTCCTTGGAAGTCTTCATTTCTCTCCTCTTTTCAATATGGATTTACTTCCTTGTTTCACTTCATATATTGTCTCCTTTCAATACATTATGGTCTACCTACTTGGAATATTCCTTCTATACCTTTATGCATTTTCTCAAATCCTTTGTTTATCTTTTCTTCCACTCTCAACACAAATTGGTAGGATTTTTTTGACTATTTTCATTCTTACCAAACTCACTTCTTTTTGAATATTTTTATGATAATCTTAGGGAACTTCTCAGTTTATTCTTTGAATACCTTTTTCCTTATCCATATATTTTGTAACCTCTTCAACATTTCTAGTTCATGGTAGGTATGAATTGATATTTTTTTTATTTTTGTCACCATTCACTATGTGATTCTTTCTTTTCCTCTTCTATTTCTATCTATTTGAACTTCGCTCCATCAAATAGAAACATGCATTTTCAACATAGGTTGAGCAAACACAACTAGTTCATAATTATCAATCTCATCATACTCAAAACATTCTTCCATGCCGTTTATCTAATCAACCAATTCATCAAGATTCAAACTACTAGCATAATTAAAAATTTCAATTCTAGATCTCTTACCAATTTTGGAGATAGCTTTCAAAAACTTGATTTGGGCTAACTTTTCTTCCTCTAGGGTGTTTTTTTATTAGATCTAAGTTTTGAACTTATAATTCATCATTACTCACATCCTCATGTATGGCCTATTTAGACCTCTTTTCCTATCTTCCTCTACAATATCTAATCAGATCTTCATTGTTCCCATCATGTCTAGTATTTATCCCATCCTTCCAACTATATTTTTATACCAAAAATCCTCCTTGGTGACATATTTCCATTAGATTTAGTGCAATATGTGATCAAAAAACACTTTCAGGATGCTTCAAGTCAACAATATATTCATGTAAGGATATTTTTAATTTCTTTCACTTCCATAGAATTCAAAAAATTACTCTGATACCATGGGGTGTAGTCATGAATGGACGATAGAATGATATGACTGTCTAATAGTGCAACTTAAAACTATCATAGTGGAAATATCATGAAGATAATAAGGATAATGTTGATTCGACAAACACAATGATTTATAGAGTAGTTATTTTCCTAATTTACATGTAGATTACATTCAAATATGAAACATAACCTAAGATATCGATTCATAACTCCAAGTGACTTCCTAACTAGCTAAACTTATAATTTCTTAACGTCTAATTGACTTATGTACATTGAATGGTTTTTATATTAACATGAGAGTTATTTAAATATATCCACTTAAAAATTTAAAAATGATCTATATTGACACATAGCGACCCAACACCTGATGCTCTATGAAACATCTATGTCCTATCTTTATTCTAATGGTAAATTTTTAAGAAGTAATGAAATTTGTTGTGGTTCCATTTGAATGTCTCCCTAGACCTAGTTCTCCATGCAGTGTGTCAAAATTGATACCACAACACATGGAAATATTTTTCATGTGTTAGTTTCTCAAATATGTGCTTGCAACTCTATACTAAAAGATTTTGTTAGTAATCTTTATAATGTGTATTTTTTTGTCTTCGATGTTGTGTTCACTATCATAGGCCAAATGAATGCAATGTAGTGAACCTTGGTTTAAGGTTTTATTGGATGCCCCCTCATCAGATTGAAACCCTTCCAACTAAGAATGTTTCAATCAAAAGGTTTTTAGGAAAAAAACTCTTTTGACAACAAAAATTTGGCAATAATTTTTTTTGGTTGAATTATTCTATGTGGCATCCTTATTGGCAATCACCTCCCCCTTTTTTCATGATTTCTTGAAACTTTCCACTTCAATTGAATATCTCTTTAGTTAGAATGGATTTTTTCAAAGATCTCAAAACATACATATGTAGAGCTTAGAGTCTAAAATCCAAATGTGTGTATTTTTTAATATAGAGTCTAAAATCCTGTTGCATTCCCCACTTCCTCCACTTATAATAGGAGGGTTGTGAGAAGAATGATGTTAGTGGAGGGTTTAGAATATTATAGGAATATAAGTGGAGGAAGTGGGGAATGCAACAGGAAAAAAAGTTATTGAGATTGGAAAGGGACAATAGAAGAATAGTATTAATAATGTGAGGGAAGGGGAGAATCATTAGGATAATTATATCCATTAACTATTTGGCTAATTCCTTTAAGAACTTCCATGTCATTAGGTTTTTGTTTTATGAAAACTAAAAAATACATGATCTCCACTAAAGTGAAAGGAATCAAATAATTAGACTTCACTAATATCATGTTTCACAAGTTGCAATTTTTTGATCTCATATCTTTTTACTTTTAATTTGCAACAATATTGAGACAAACATTATGATCAAATCGTTCTTCCTTTTGAGGCCTATATATGTATACAAAATTTCATAAATAGGAACCCATAACAAAAAAATGATCTAATTTAGGACTATACTGATGAGATTGTGGAATTCTTTTATGCATACAAACATATGATTGATACAAGCATGAAAAGGAAATTGAGTCACAAAAATCTTAGCTTTGGTAAATGGAGGGGCAAATGTTAGATAAGTAGATTATAAAATTAAAAAATTGCATGGAACACTAGTACATTTGACCTTATTTTTCTACCAACATTTTCGACCATCAATTAAAAAGGTTTAAGTTGGTCGGATTATAGAAGGAAATCTTTTTTTTTTTAAAAATCCATGCTTGTGTTGGTCAAAATTTCAACCAATACCATGTATGTCGAAATATCGACGAACACGGGCATAACTTTTAAAAAAAAAGTTTCATTTCTCATTTCATTTTAACGGGAAAATTTGAAGGAGGACTGCAGCACGCGAAGGAGGACAAATTTCTCATTTCATTTCCATCTTCGAAGAAGGTTTGGTTATCTTTCAAATATGCCATTTTTTGTTTCAGGCTCAGGGCCAGTCATTGTAATAGATAGACAAATTTGATGTCGCTACAGAAATGAAATTGGAAACATTTTGATATGTCCACGGAGTGTTTGTTTGATCAGTGAGGCATTTCATTATACATAGTCTGCTAATTCGAAAGATAGAATGATTATTTTCTGCAAAATAACTTTAGGAACTGTTATTCGAAACTCTTGAATTAGTTGTTGACAGTCGTGTTCTTTGTTTTTATTCATAGTCTATCATTTTTATTAGGGTAATGTATCATAATACACCCAACACTCAGAGTTGTATGGGTTGTCGAGTTTCTTCCTGGACAAAACCCTAGGCTAAATATAAGCCATGCATTTAGCCAGAGAAAGGAAAATATGTCTGCAGCAGTATAATATTGGAAGGTTTTGAAATTGAGTCATAGATCGGGTACGCAGATCTCTGAAACACTAAAGTTTTCTTGGTGATTGTAACCACTGGCGGTATCCATTGTTTAAGCAGTCCAAATAGATCCCAATCTAACCTGATCAATTAGATTTGGAGGGTCTCTGGGATAGTCGACAGTGCTGGAGAACATTGGTTAAAATCATTTGAAGACTTAGTGGCATATTGATAGACAACTATTGGGCATAACCTGCACCTTCGCCATGGGTATCTGCTAGCCGTGCGATGCTCTTTGTGATCATGTGGGTTTGGATCATCAAAAAGCTAGGAGATGGAAGCCACGTGATGCCCTAGGAGGACTAGTTCAACAGACCAAGTCTCCACCCTTCACCTATGGCCTTAGCCACTAAACCCTCACTCCTAGAGGCCCACTTCCTAGGGTTTGTTGAACCAGTCCTGTAAACTCATTCCCAAATTAAAACAACTGCATAAACACTTCATAAATGCTCCCCCCTTACATACTTCATCACCAAAACTCTTCATCCTTGAAGCAAATCAGTTTCCATTTGACTGGTGTCAAACCGGGCATGTTCTCTGTCTAGCTCATGGATTTTCTCTGTTTCTCTTTTCTTGAAGATATCTTTATGTGGTTTGGAAGTTGTGCTCACATATCTTAGAAGATAATATATTCTCTACATTTCTAAGAATTTTAGAATTTCCTCTTACAACTTGGGGAATATTCTCATATTTTCTGCAAATTACTTCCCTTCAAGTTTTATATTCTCAACTTAACAACAACAACTATGACTCTAATTGATAGGCATCTCAAATACTGGTTGATTAGTTGCATATGGTGATAGAATTCTTAGTTTCAATACATTTTTACTAGCCTAATTAATGTGACAGTGTGTTGATGGTGTTGAAGGAATGTTTAATATCATATGATATTCCTTTATGGTCAAGATGACATCTTTATTCCATTTTGGTACTATTTGATGATTGAACTAAATAATTAAGAGGATAAGAGGTTTGTTTGCATAAACTAAACTGATTGTAGATCTATTTTGAAGTTTACAATAGCTTTGAGAAGTGTGCCAATATGTTTTGGGCTTCATTTATCTCTAGGGTTGGTTATCTTTCACTTTCCCTTCATCGTATAAGTTTTTGGGGCCAACATATTTGGTCATCTTACATTTCATGTTCGTACATTTTAATGTGGTTGACTTCGAAAAGTTTGTTTGAGCATGCAAAGGATATAATGAAAGATCAAATCATTTATAATGTGAGAAATTTTTGGAAGTGCATTTGATTGTGAAGTGTGTGAGAAAAATGCCAAATGATTATTGAAAGAAATGAGTCGAAGGTATCTACATTCAAAAGTGTTTGAAGTTTCAAGTAGTGTGATAAAGGCTGCTAATGGTACACATTTGTTGTGGTGGATATTTTTTTTTGCTCTTCATGTAATATTTTAAGGTTGTAGCCTCGTCTAAATTTTATCATTAAAATTGAGTACTAAAATATCTTTGGTATAACCATAAAGCCATTATTTCAGGGAGTAGTTTCTTCCTTGTGTTTTAGATGTAAAATAATTTATGTAAATTATTCTATATTGTGACTTTTCTCACTGTGGTTCTTCCCTAGCTAGGTTTTCCATATAAATCTAGTGTTCACTTGTGCAATTGTGTAGAATTCGTTATTCTTTCATTGTTACATTGTTGCTGATTCATGAAGTAAATATTTTGACATATGAAGTAGTAAAAAATTTAAGGTTTTATCATATAATTTATTCAACTCCCCCCACTTTGTTGTCTTGTGTGCTCAAAAATAAAGAAATACTACAAGAAGATCAAAAGAGAGCTTGACAAGTGTCCATATTATAATGAATGAGACAACACATGTTGAATAAAACTCAATCTAAATTGCACTCCTATGTTCAAAGAATAAATGAATAAAGAACCTTTATATAACTAATTAGATAATTTTTCCTAATTACCCCGAACATATTTTATTCTTTTAGCTAGCCTCATACTTTACCTAAATTATTTTATGATATGCTACGATATGCCATAAACTATTGATCATGCATTTACCATTATCTAGATACAAGGATGAATTAGGGAGTCTTTTGGGTTTCATTGCTCACAACAAAGTTATGTGGAATGATTATATGGATATTTTGACTAGAAAACATACATGAATATCAAAACTTAATATATTGGACTAATTTTTGTGGTAGTAAAGATTATTGATTGAAGTTTATTACGAAACTTGGTCAAGTAAATCTATATTATTTTTTATTCAATGGAAAGATATGTTGTGGTGGAAATAAATTTGGAAGGTTGACATTCCTTTTAAAATGACATTTTTTTGTGTCTCTCTCTTAATCGTAAAGTCTTAACTTTGGATTCACTTCAAAGAAGTAGATAGTAGAGCTCTCATAGGTATATTCTAGAATGTAGAGGTTATATAGAAACTATTGAACATCTAATTCAAGATTTCTCATATTTTCAAATTGTTTTTGTTGAGCTTGCTATTATATTTGGATTCTCTAACTCTTGCTAGGAAAATACACTTGTTGATTTCTCAATACATTTGTTTGAGGCAAATAATAATAATAAAAATAATAATTTAAGGCATGAATTTTGTCGTGGCCCAAAGCACATTATTTTAACAACTATTTTATTCTATTTTATCCTCCTACCATCCATATTAGATTTGACTTTGAACTAACAACATCATGAAGAAAACTTCAAACTACCAAACTGACTATACCCTACTAGTCGTTGTCCTAGGAATACCAGTCCAATATTCCTAATTCAAAATGCAATGAAATAGTAAAAAGAAGGCGTTGAAAGGTAAGCAATAACTAATACAATGTTTTTACATTGAGAATCAATCCCAAACACATTTCAATCCATCCTAGGAACTCACTGTTCCTAGACTGTACCATGAGACAGAGAGTAAATTACAGAGAATAAATATAGTTTTATTGATAAAAAAACTTCACTAGAATACTTTGTCTCCCAACACCAACTCTACATACATGCTACCCATGCCTACACCTACCAAATAGGATTCCAAAGCCGGTTACCTTCCACGAGTATTGAGTTAATTGAAATCAGTACAAATAATAAATTATAAGTCATAAGGTTTTAACATTATTATGTAATTTAGTTTTGCTTTATTCAATGTAAATAATGGAGATTTGAGTTTGAATTTTTAATAGATATGTTATACATTTATATGTGTCATTGTTTAGTGTTCAAGTTAAATAATCTATTATAATTTAATTAAAAGAATACGAGGTGAGCAATTGGGCACACAATGGAATTCTAATCATAAATTTTATTGGCTCATTGTTGAATCTAATCTTAATGCTTATCTAAATCCCATCAAACTTGACCCACTCAATTGGATTTGCTAGAATTTACTTGATTATTAATGTTGGATGTTATTTTAATACACTTGATATAGAATCTGCAGGTTGCAAACAAGTCATCCTTCTTCCACCAACGAGTCATTCCATTCAACAAAGACCATGTTTGACGATATCAACGCACAAAAAAATAGGGAGACAATTGCTAGATTGTGGTCTAACTTTAAAAGAAAAGGTGACGAAAAATTTTATTGTCCTTGCAAAATTTGTAAGGGCTTAAAGACTCGAAGATATCTAATCAAAACAGCTGAGGAATATTGTAGGCAACATGGTCACATTGAAGGGGGAAACAAATTTCGTCCATTGGTATGTATTTTAATAATTTATAAAATACATAAGACATGATTTGATGATGACATCATGGTCATGGTTAATATAAGGTCATCATTTTCATATAGGTCAACCACCTTGGGTTTCATGTTATGGACCATGACAATCCGGAGAATGTGGGTTTCCAAATGAGGGAACATGGAGGTGTGAATATAGAAGTAGAAGGTAATGATCCCATGGAAGAAGACCACGATGATGAAGAAGATCACGATGATCAAGATGATCACGATGATCAAGATGATGATGATGTTGACGCAGACCTTGATGTACCTATACTTGAGAAGGCACATGAGCCCCTATATGAAGGCTCCCAAACAACTCTTCTTGCCATTGTATTGTTGTTGGTGAACTTGAAGGTTATGAATGGTTTATCCAACATAGCAATGACACGTATGTTAAGGTATGTCATCTTTTTTTATTATTTTAGTCGTAATTCCCTTACAATTAACATTGGGTGAATCGTGTAGCAATTAATATTCTTTAAATTAACAAATTATATTTTTGGTTGTAGGTTGATAGGTGAGTGTTTGTTACCACCATCAAACATTCTACCTCGCTCGTACCGAGAATTATCTGCCATTATGAAAGATATTGGAATGGAGTATCAAACAATACATGCATGTCCGAATGATCATATTGTATATCATAAACAACATGAATTTGTAATAGAATGCCCTATTTGTCATATTAGTAGATATCAATCAGATCAAATAACAAAAAAGGTGCCTCGCAAGGTTCTTCGGTTTATTCCCATTATTCCACATCTGCAACGATTATTCAGGTGCAATAGCTTGGCACAATTTATGGATTACCATGCACGCAATAGAAGTCAAGATGACATTATGCGAATGCCTGTAGATGGTTGGACATTTAAGGAAATAGAGGAAAAATGGCCACACTTTAAAGAAGAACCTCATAATCTCAAGCTTTCATTGGCAGCGGATGATGTCAATCCGTTTGGAGAGATGAGATCTACTTACTCGGTGTGGCCTATTTTTTTTGCTAAGTCTATTGCTTTCAGTTCGCTGAAGTTTTTATATTTAATCTTTGTCATAGGATGATATGGATCCCCCACATGATAGAGGCCATGAGGATGCTCCTCCCACCCATTCTTTAGCAATGGTAAACCTTATTGAAATTGTACAAATTAGATAGTTGAAAAATGTTATATTATTACGTTATTTTATTTACAGTTTTGGAGTTTTTATGATAGTTTTACTGATATTCTTGTCACAATTTGATGTTCAGGATAGGGGAAAAGCACCTGCAGCAACAGAGGCAATAGCTACCCCTTCTGATGATGATATTGCAGAAATGCCTAATGTAACAATTATGTTGAGGAAAAAACTAAAAAAAATTAATTTAGAAATAATGAGAATTTTGGATGAAGCAAATCCAACCGAGGAGATGTTGAAGAGGCTATCTGAATTGAAAGTGCAAGCATGTCGTTATGAAGTAAGCAATAATGAATCTTTAGTTATAACAAAAGTTTAATAAAGGTTTATATTTTATACTCTTTTATGTTGTGAAGTAAAATATGTAATATGTGTTCTTGTTACAGGATTTTTTTGAAACTCTAGAACCTGGTCAAGGACAATGCGATGAGGCCGGTACTAGCAGAGCTCCAGCTGCCTCAGGTAAAATAATCCTTTAGTTGACAAGTTACAAGGAATTTTTTCTTTGGAATATTCAAAAACCTCTTAAGTTAACTCTTACTCTTATTATTTCAGAATGTCTTTGCTAACAATGTATTGTTCAGGTCATCAAGTGCAGGTGACTCCTCCTAGGAGGTCGACAGACGTCCATTCGAGATTATCAAGTGCAATGTCAGAAACAAGGGGCATGCAAACATCGACGCCTTTATGGTCTATGCCTGGTAAATCCTTGTTTTGATATATTTGGTTTTGTGTTAATTATGATTTGATAATTTGTACTTCAATCTTGGGTGCATCTCATAGTGGATTAATTTTGTGGAGTAGGAGTTACACCGGCACCATCTGGTATGCTAGATATAGATCAGAGCACATGTATTGGTGATAATTCACCATCATTTCCTTGATCTACCCGTGTTTCTAGCACGGGAGTTATGTAGACATCATTGTTGATTGACAATAATGAATTGATGCCTTTAAAATGTCCTAAGCTTCCAAGTACTTTAAAATTATTATTTTTTATATTGTAATATGCATTTACCTATTCATAACAAGTTTTGGATTGATTAGCCTATGACATTTTTTGGAGGAAACGATTCATTTTATAAGACTCTTTATGACCTCACACTGAATATATTCGGGCCCACCAGACATACAAGGTGGAACATCATAAGTGAACTAACCTCATCCCACTTTTTTTTTTTTCATATCATTAATTGGTATAGTATTTTTCCTTTCATTCGGGTCTTTTCTTTTACTATATTCAAGGTACACAACTTTAGTTCATTTTTCTATCTAACAATTTTGTGTTTTTTCTTAAAAGGTGGAACTTGCAAGAAAAAAAATTAAAAGATCAGCTCATTAAAGATTTAGAGCATGAGTTTGGTAGTAATATTTTAAGGAGAAGAAAATTTTAGAAAAATCTGCTAAACATTTGAAGACTGTGAGGGACTCATATAGAAAGAGTCTTGTCTAGAACCCAAAGTACGAGCGTCCTCCCTTTATTCCAGTGAGGGATTGGAATGAGTTCATTTTGGATGCAAACGAGAAAGGGGATGCTCAAAGAGGAATTACACCAGCAAATGAGAGAAGAAGGTATGCAATAGTATTAACTACTAGTACAATGTAATAATGCACTAATTAGTGATCTTTATATCTATATCATCTAACATATTTCAAACTTTTCATAGGTTGCAGGACACATCAAAGGAAACAAAGGCTAGGTTGTAAAAGATTGGGCAGCATAGACTTGGCTCTGGTGGATATTCCAAAGTTAAAGCATGAATTGTAAGTACCAGTAAATGAATTATAGAGAAAAATTATTTATAAAATGCAAATAATTTTGTTTAATAAAAAAATGTAGGGCTTTGAATTTAATTTCGAGGCCATGGTAGAACACAAAAAAATTGCCTTCAAGGAAGGCTATCAAGCCGTGGTTGAATGCCTACACCAAGCTTCCACTGGCCCAAACCAAGAGTATCCTACATCAGTTGAACAGGTAAATATGCCAAAAAATATATTAGAAATTAAATACTTGAGCAACAATCTATTTTATAATAATGTGCATGACATTGCAATGCAGCCTCTTAATCGTAATACAGATCCTACGCCGCATGACGAAGCCCCTAATGTGCATCGTAGTGTTGATGGAGGTGTTCATTTGCTATTTAAAATTAATCATGTAATTATTAATACAATTTAACATCTTAAATTGAACTTGGTGTAACCTTTTTTGTGTATATTTTAGAGGATACAGAATGTCATGCTGAACGAGTGCTGGAGGATGTTCAGACTGATCACCATGTAGATCATGTGGCATATTCAGGTAAAGAAAATCTATGTTTTGTTCTTTTAAATTAATTTTTTGATTTATAGTTCTTTTACTTAATTAAATACTTGTAATTCACTAATATAAAATGGTGTGAATTTAACTCGTGACTTAGTTGTTATTGCAGCGGACCCCCCTTTGGCGCAGTGGCCTCTTGTTCCTGAACAAATGAGAAGGAGACATGTGTTGCAATTAGAATCAGTAGAGGAGGGGAATGACGAGGACATTGATCCTCCTCTAAGAAATTACATGAAAAAAAATAGCAAGAAACCCAAAAAGAAATGATTATAATTAACATTTTTTGGTAATGAAAGAATGTTATCTTAATGGATGTAATTTTGTACTAGTAATGTTGATGAATGATGTGTTAATGAATTATTCATGAATGTTGTGTGTTAATGAATTTTATGTGTTAATGAATGTTATCATGTGATTATAATGATTGAATGTTATATTTCAAAAATGGATGAATGAATGAATGAATGCTATTAGATGTTAATGGGGAATTTAGAGTGATGTTAGGTGGGGGGGGGGAAGGGAAAAATAAGCTTCCACCTTCACGTGGTTGGCCTTGTTAAGTGGAGAATATTAAACTATTCTCGAAACCAAGTGAAGCTCAAACTTTAAAGATAAGCTTAGAGTTAATAGTGACATCCAATGAGCAAGTCGAAATGAAGTTGATCGTTACAGGTATCTTGCATTCTCAATGTTTGGAGCATTATTAAAAGCACTGTTATAAACATTTATTACTGTTATGACCATAATTTATGACCATTTTAGTAACTATTCTAACATCACTATATGCTTGTGATTTGTTTATCTTGTTTCTTTGCAGTCCTTGGTGCACTTGGGGAAAAGTATGATGAGACAATGAGAAGAAATGATGTGAGGGAAATTATTGTTATTGGTATGTATGCCCTTTTAATATCCACACTTAGTTTCTTATTGTTAGGATTAACAAGGTAGAAATAACAATTATGTGCAAATATAACTAATATCAGAAAATAATAAACCACACAGAATAGAACACAAGACACACAGATTTAACGTGGTTCACCCAATCCCTGGGCTACGTCCACCAACAGCGAGTCCAATATTATTATTATCCAGTGATTACAACCTGATTACAATCCGTAATCCCTTACAGCCCAAATCTGTCGCAAGTACTAAAATCATACATCATGAAAATCCCTAACCCTAAGCCATATTATATAATATTTTTTCGCTTTAGGGTTAGAATGAGTTATAAGTAGTCGGCCCAAATAACTGAAAAATAGTCGGCCTCAAAAAAAATTTTCTCGGGGGCTACGCCCCCAAACCCCTGCTCTTGGGGGCTGCCGCCCCCAAACCCCCGCTCGGGGCCCGGCCCGGCCCCAAACCCCGGCGAGGTTGGGAGGAAAAGTGTATAGTACTTTCTTGGATAGTACTTTCTTGATTAGTCACCACAAGCTAACAATCTCCCACTTGGTGACTGATCAGTATCCACACTATACTAAAAAACCTCCCACTTGGAGATTGATCCTGTAGCAATACCGCTACCCACATGAGGCCCCCACTGAATTGAACCACCTTGGACTCAGCTGTTCCTTTATTTTGTTCAGTCTAGAAGACCAACTGAAGCTGAACATGAGTTCAACTTCTCCCTTGTTACTACCTTTGTAAACATATCTGCTGGATTATCATCAGTATGAATCTTTTCCAGCCTTAATTGTCCATCATCCAAAACTGATCGAATGAAATGGTACCGCAACTGTATGTGTTTTGTCTTTGAGTGCAAAGCAGAATTCTTTGCAAGATGAATGGCACTTTGGCTATCTGTATGTAGAAAATTATCCTTTTGTGGATGTCCCAATTCTTCCATGAAGAATTGAAGCCATATCATCTCCTTGGCTGCCTCTGTAGCAGCAACATACTCTGCCTCTGTAGTGGATAAAGAAACCACCTTTTGTAGTCGAGAAATCCAACTCACTGTTGTCCCACCAACAGTAAATATATAACCTATAGTACTCCACCTGCTATCTATATCTCCTACCAAATCTGAGTCAACATAGCCTTGTACAGTAGTAGTAGAACCCCCAAAGTGTAAACACTTACTGGATGTGCCTCTCAAATATCTGAGAATCCATTTGACTGCATTCCAATGCTCAATTCCAGGGTTACTCATATAACGGCTAACGACTCCCACTGCGTGTGCAATATCTGGCCTAGTACATACCATAGCATACATTAAGCTCCCTACAGCTGAAGCATAAGGTACCTTAGACATTTTAGTCTCTTCTTCTAGTGTCTTGGGACACATATCCTTAGTCAATTTCAAATGACCAGGCAAAGGTGTGCTGACAGCTTTGGCATTTTCCATAGAGAAACGTTGCAACACCTTCTCAATATAATCAGCCTGAGATAGAGACAATTTCTTATTTTTCCTATCTCTACAAATTTTCATACCAAAGATTTGTTTTGCTGCCCCCAAATCCTTCATAGCAAAAGATTTTGCTAACTGTTGTTTCAACCCCTTAATGTGATCCATGTTAGACCCAGCTACAAGCGTATCATCAACATATAAACATAAAATAATGTAGCTGTCATCATTCAACCTCTTAAAATAAACACAATGGTCAGAATGACACCGACTATATCCATGCCTATTCATAAAAGTGTCAAATTTAATATACCATTGCCGAGGTGCTTGCTTCAAGCCATATAAACTTTTCTGCAATCTGCACACCAAATTCTCCTTACCCTTGACCTCAAATCCTTGTGGCTGAACCATATATATTTCTTCATCCAAATCACCATGAAGAAAGGCTGTTTTAACATCAAGCTGCTCTAAATGCAAATCTTCAGTAGCCACAATACTTAAAACAGTACGAATAGAAGTCATTTTAACAACTGGAGAAAATATCTCATCAAAATCGATACCATGTTTCTGTGCAAATCCTTTTACGACTAATCTGGCTTTAAATCTTTTCGTACCTCCATCCTCTTCTTTTATCCTGTAAACCCATTTATTCTATAAAGCCCTTTTACCTGCAGGTAACTTACATAAATCCCATGTCTGATTTTTCAGCAAAGAGTCCATTTCATCTGTCATTGCAGACTCCCATTGAAGCTTTGTATCCACCTGCACAGCTTCATTATAACATTCAGGTTCACCAGCATCTGTTAACAGAATAGAATACAAAGATGGAGAAAATCTTTTTAGAGGTCTACTTAGCCTTGTGGACCGTCTAACACTCACTGGGGTGTGTGGTATTTGTTGTTGCGGAGCATAAGGAACTACTGGAACATGAACTTGTGGAGTATCATCCAGTACTACATAGTCATTTTCTTTCTTCTCATGCTGCAGCAACAGATCTTTGTACAATACTTTCTCATTGAATGTGACATCCCTGCTTCTTACAATTTTATGATTTTCAAAATCCCAAAGCCTATAACCAAATTCATCAATGCCATACCCAACAAATACACATTTCTTTGACTTAGCTTCCAGCTTGGTTCTATTTTCAGAATCTATAAGTGCAAAAGCTTCACAACCAAAGGTTTTGAGAAAAGAATAACTCACCTTCTTACCACTCCATGCTTCCTCTGGAATACCACAGTCCAAAGGAGTAGAGGGGCCTCTATTGATTAAATAAACAGCAGTGTTCACTGCCTCTGCCCACATATTTTTGGGCAGCCTAGCATGCAACCTCATACTCCTTGCACGCTCCATTATTGTCCTGTTCATGCATTCAGCCACTCCATTTTCTTGTGGAGTCCTTGGTACAGTTTTCTGCCTACGAATACCATTAGAGGAATAATATTCTTCAAATTCTGTGCTGCAATACTCACCACCATTATCAGATCTGAGACATTTTAACTTTTTACCAGTCTCATTCTCAACCAAGCATTTCCATTTCTTAAAAGTTTGAAATACATCAGATTTCTGTCTAAGGAAATAAATCCATACTTTTCTTGTTGCATCATCTATAAATGTAACATAATACAGAGAGCCACCAAGGGAAGATACCTGAGCTGGTCCCCATACATCTGTATGCACAAGCTCTAATCTCTCATTTTTCTTTTCCTTCCCACTCTTCACAAAACTAACTCTCTTTTGTTTTCCATAAACACAACTTTCACAGAAATCCATATTGACACATTTCAGACCAGGTAAAACTTTCTTTGAATGAAGTAATTTCATACCTTTTTCACTCATTTGCCCGAGTCTGTTGTGCCACAGTGTTGTGTCAGAATCTACAACAATAGTTTGATGTTCTTCCTGCTCAACTGTAGCCACTATTCCTGAACATTCATTATCTTCTGAAACAATTAAAGTAGAAGGAACAGTATGACCTGTACAAAGATATAAGGTGCCTACTTTCACACCTTTTGCTACTACTAAGGAACCTTTTGAAACCTTCCAATTTTTATCATTAAAAGTAACTGTGCAACCCTCATCACCCAGTTGCCCTGCTGAAATTAAATTCCTACTCAGCCTTGGAACATGTCTTACCTCTTGTAGTAGCCAATGATTCCCATTCTGCAACTTAATCTTAATTTTTCCCTTTCCAACAATCTGACAGGGTTCATTATCTCCCAAATAAACTAGCCCAAAATCCCCTTGGACATAATCAATAAAATAACTTCTATGGGGTGTAGCATGAAATGAAGCCCCAGAATCTAAAACCCATGAATCATCAATACTTTTTAAGGACAAGAGCAAAGCATCCTCCTCGGATTTGTTACTTACCACATTTGCCTCCTTGTTTCCATCATTTTTGTCTCCTTGATCTTTCTTCCGAGACCAACAATCTTTCTTCTTATGACCTGGTTTTCCACAGTACCAGCAATCATTTGGCCCTTTAGATTCGGACCTCTTTCCCTTTGATTTTCCTCTTGATTTCCCATGATTTCTAGAGTTGTTTCCTCTATCTCTTGTTCTGCCTCTGCTTTTTGTGTTCAATACACTACCCGATGTGGATGCCCCTGAGCTTTTCCTACGAATTTTCTCACTCAATATAACACCAATAACATCATCATACTTTAGGGTATTAGAACCAGAAACAAAATTACTAACAGCCATTACCAAGCCATTCCAGCTTTCTGGCAAAGAACACAAAATCAAGAGAGCCCTAACCTCTTCATCAAAAGTAATTTTAACTGAGGTTAATTGACTTGTAACTGTATTAAACTCATTCAAATGATCAGTAACTGATCCACCTTCTACCATTTTCATATTAAATAAACGCTTCATAAGAAATACCTTGTTTGAAGCTGAAGGCTTTTCATACAACTTCGCTAGGGTTTCCATCAAATCTTTAGCTGTCTTTGCTTCAGTAATATTGAATGCCACCGATTGTGCCAGGCATAGACGAATACTCCCCAGTGCCTTCCTATCCAAAATATCCCAATCCTCCTGAGACATTGATTGCTCTTTCTTGGCTACTCCCTCTAATGGCCGCCATAGATCCTTCTGATAGAGATAATCCTCCATTTTCATCTTCCATAACTGGAAGTTCTGCCCATTAAACTTATCAACCTTCAGCCTACCCTCGTCTGCCATTTCTCCCACTTAACCGAGAGACTCTCCCACTAACTTGTGAGACCTACTTCAGAGAATAGATGAAAGAACGAACGAAATAACCTCGCTCTGATACCACTTGTTAGGATTAACAAGGCAGAAATAACAATTATGTGCAAATATAAATAATATCAGAAAATAATAAACCACACAGAATAGAACACAAGACACACAGATTTAACGTGGTTCACCCAATCCCTGGGCTACGTCCACCAACAGCGAGTCCAATATTATTATTATCCAGTGATTACAACCTGATTACAATCCGTAATCCCTTACAGCCCAAATCTGTCGCAAGTACTAAAATCATACATCATGAAAATCTCTAACCCTAAGCCATATTATATAATATTTTTTCGCTTTAGGGTTAGAATGAGTTATAAGTAGTCGACCCAAATAACCGAAAAATAGTCGGCCTCAAAAAAAATTTTCTCAGGGGCTACGCCCCCGAACCCCTGCTCTTGGGGGCTGCCGCCCCCAAACTCCCGCTCAGGGCCCGGCCCAGCCCCGAACCCCAGCGAGGTTGGGAGGAAAAGTGTACAGTACTTTCCTGATTAGTCACCACAAGCTAACACTTATTTTATATTCCAAAGGTTCATTGCATTACATGATCTATCTTAAGTTTCCAATTCATTGTGTAGTACCTCACCCCTAGTCTGATTTATAAATGTTGTAATTAATCTAAGATGATAGAATATATGTTAGGAATTTGTTGATGCTTATGATTTTACTGACCCCATACTTGCATGTGTATGGTTGATGTGTTTGTTTTATATTTTGTTTGACGTGCTTGATCTGGTTGAGGGACGAAGTCGTAGTTACTTGCTTGCGAGATCCACACGATCGACCGATCCCTGCCATTGTCTGTTATATTTCTATATATATGTACATGCTTATCTTTTATGCAGGTTCGCAGGTACTGAGCATCGACTTCTCTGAATTGTCAGGATGAGCATGCCCTATCGCTAATCTCAATGGTAAAAGAGGGGAGATAATATTCAGTTCCAAATCCTAACCTAAGCCAAATATTGTCCTACTGTAAGGGACAAGATTCTGTGTTTTCACCCTTCTAAACTCGTCCAATTGGCAAGAGTTTACACCTAAGTCCTGAGTTTGAATGTGGGTCTTTAGGTCTTTCTGATTCTTTGATTGTGGCGTTTGATGTGTTTTCTATTTTTAGATCATGCTATTTTTAGCTGCGGCATAGTATTTAAATGGTAATTAAATATATGTATTTATTTAGTTTAATTATTATTTTTATTATATAGTTGATGCATTAATTAATTGGAAATTAATTATATGCTTATTTGAGTGTGGTTGAATTATTTAATTAATGTGAATTAATTAAATATCTTCACTTTTGATTTATTTAAATCATGAAATTTACCTTTGTTTAATTAAAATATATTTATTAAATTAAAGGTTATTTTGGTATGTGGTTTTTATGTTAACTAAATGTTCTAATTATTAATTAATTGAATGCATTATGTTGCACATTCATAATTGCATGAAATTGAATTAGTAATTCAAGTTGAAGTTTGGTTATGTGTTTTCAACTTAAGTCAAAGAGGAAAAGCGGACTTCACTTCAACTGAGACTGAATAGTAAACTAAAGTTCGTCTTCATGCAAAGCTCTTTTTGGAGTTGAGTTCGAATTCATGCATGAGAAAGGAAGTTTCTTTAAGTATTAGGGGTTTTGGCCATTATTGGGGGACACACAGGTTTGGAGGAAGAATTTTGGAGACAGTTTTGGGACAGATTTGAAGAGTTCATCGAAAAGCTTGGATTTTGTATTCTTCGTTCTAGTCATCTTCGAATCTGTTAATTTCGATTTGAGGTAGGTTTTGAAGATTACTCTTATTTCTTTTTTAGATCTTTGTAGAAAAGAAAGACGTGTCTTCATTGTGCCTGTTGGATTTTAAAAGTTGAAAAGTTTTGTATTTTGCAAAGTATTTGTATAATATCGTCTATTTGTGTTGTGATTTGATGATCCTGAGGGATCTATAGAAAAGCTTTTAAAAAGCCCAATTTGCGTAATATTTCGATCTTTGTAGGAAAAGATTAGTGGAGATGATTGTTTCTTTTATGTTTTGTAAATGTGTGTGTGTATATATATATATATATATTTTAATTATCAATTTTTTGTTTTTATATTAAATCAATATTTAAGGTTTATTTAATATTGCATGGGTTTTTATATTAAATAATTGTTGAAAATCAAATATTAAACTAAATAGCTATTTGGAAAAAGTGCCTTGTTTTAAGTAAATTTTGAAAAGTATTTTAAAAAAAATTATT